>MU159571.1:59982-90932 GCA_015888305.1 Antheraea pernyi | reverse complement strand
CCAGTGGTCGACATTCGACCATAGTTCATTGATTTTTTTTAAGTTTGAATTTTATTAGGGTCAATATCATCGTTGAATGTAGAATGAAAAACGGTAATTGGAACGTAAGAGTAAAATAATACATACAGTCGAGCATAGCAACCTCCTTCATAACCTTTTTTGAAGTCCTTTATTGACAGATGTCAAAATGTCTTTTTTATTTACATGCGTGTATATGTTGTGTAAAATTAAGTAGTAGTGCAGTAGAAGCAGTAGTGTGAGTAATGCATATTTTAATTAATTGAATGTACTTCTAATGCATTTTATATAAAATAAATAGTTTTCTGCACTTCTCCTCCATATAAACTTTAACTATGCCAAATTTCACGTTCAGCCGTTCGCGCAATTCCGTTAAAAAGGGATACAAAGTTTAGGCTTCACGTATTAAATATATAGATGACAATGTGATACATTATATATATATCGTTTTTATCTACACTAATATTGTAAAGAGGTAATAAATACCCTTCTTTACCCTCCACCTACACAGATGAAGTAGTTAAGTCATAATCTTGTGTTATTTGAATCTATATTTTGTATTAGCGATGTTTTACGTAATATAGTTCGGTTATTATGCATGAGTAGAATTAATGGAAAATAATACCACGGAACATGAATTCTGAGATGCTATAAAAATTCCCTGGAAAGTTCTACCGAGGGAGCCACCATCTTTTTGGAACACTAAAATAATCACACGACACTCGTAATACTAATACTCGACAATAGCAATAATTATCTATAAAATTGGTTTCCAAAAATAAAGTTAAAAAATTGCTACTTGAGGTTTATGTCAGGTGGCAAACGAACAGGTGGGTCAACAACACCAGAGGAGTCGCAAGTGCATTGCCACCCTTTGGGGGGAAGGGTTAGGGGAGGGAGAGGAAGAGGAGAAGGCAGGGGAAGTGGGCCTCCGGCGCTCTCACTGACCGAACGAAACGCAACAATGCAAGCACTGTTAGTTACTTCACGTCGGTTTTCTATGAGAGCGTGGTACTACCCCGGACGAGCCGACCCATTCATGCTGAAACCAGTAATAGTTTCAGCATGGCTCTACCACTCTCTAAAAAATACCTAACATAGTTCGTTTTTAAACAAAAGAGTTTATATCAGAATAGTCATAGACGCACACCTAGATATGATATAATTTCTAGTTACGTTAAAATTATATTTCGACACTTTTGCATATGAATAATATTTTACACTTTTCACGATTATGTTAATATTGACTCAACTGTGACATTGCTTAAACCTTCTGTTGCAAACGAAAAATATTCATTGAACAAAGGACACTGTCGGCCGTCAAAGTGCCAATGTTTTAATTTTTAAGGTCTGTTCTCTTTGAATTTCTCGCCAAATGACCGTGACTGATGTGGATTTTATAGTGTCTCGACCGTTAAACGACATTATACCGTTTATATTGTTGTCATAAAATGCATTTTAAAAACTATTATGAATACGGTAATATAAATTTAGATTCGTGTCTCAGCTAACCCAATTATTTAATGCATAATACAGGTTTTTATCGTCTTCATTGTTGATTCAAAGACGCTCGATGGTAGAAAAAAACTTCAAGGAAATCGTTGATTTTGCTTTGCAAAAAGAAAACTTGACGTTCTGTGATGCATCTGACTGTGTACGTGTATAAAACAAATAAGTTTATGAGTTACTCTAACTAGTTGATGGTCGTGACTTCTTCTTTTGAAAATACTTTTGTTATTCCATTATGTATTGTGGATTCTTGTTATTTTTTTTAAATTCTAATTTTATCGTCACTATTAGAAATGTAAATTTACTATACAAGATACTAGAATTCCTTATATGTAGGTAACCTAGATAAATACTCTGATTAGTATCTCTGGCTGTAAATACAAGTTGTTGTCAAAATCATTTCAACGGTATCAGAAATTATACAAATGAACAACGATAATTTTATCTTACACTAGCTTCTGCCCGTGACTACGTCCGCGTGGAATAGTTACTTTGGGCTAACGCTATATATATATATAACACGCAGCGGAATCTGTCAAAAGGAAAAATAAACGATTTTGAAACATTCTTCATTGTTGCTCCGCTCCTATTGGTCTTAGCGTGATGATATATTCTATAGTCTTCCTCGATAAATGAGCTATCTAACACTGATAGAATTTTTCAAATCAGGCCAATTCTGGAGATCAGCGCGTTCAACCAAACAAACCCTCAAACTTTATAATATTAGTATAGATGTTATATATGTATAGAGTATCAAAATATTCCGCTACACCGTTGTTATTTCAAGATGTTGAATAATTATGCAAGTACTTTTTGCATAATATTTTTAGATAACACTCGAAAACTCGCAACTATACACATAAGAGGAAGTATGAAGTCGACGACGTCGCAAGAATAGGGAGTGCCGATTTATTTTGTCTAGACGATATTATAGACAAGGCTTTTCGAAGTTTGCATCGACTATGTAATAAAAGATATCCTCTTTAGATTATATCTAAAGAACTGTAATCTATATAAATAGAAGTTAATAAATTTGTCTAATGTATGTATGTATCTACAGTGTACGCGTACTGTACACGCGTGTACTGTACTGTTGTGTGCGTAATTCTGTCGGGATAAGGTTTGTACGAAAGAAAATGGTTGGAAGAATCGTACAGACAAGTGAAACGTTTCAGAAAATGAAAACGAAAAAAATGGTCGATGAGTGAATGACACAGAATATAAAAAGTTCGAAAAACAAAAATTGGTCGTCTGTAAAATCGGTTCATGGATGATAATTATACGTAATAACGTCATAAGAGAACATACATGAAAAATTGCATACTTTTATGAATTGAATTGAATTTTGTTACACTCATCACGTATGGGGTCGATGCAGTCAGGAATGGCAATAAATACTTCGTATACTGTCACTATTTATTTGGCCAGAGCTTCGCCTCACAATAACGTCCACATAGGAGTGCGTCCAGATCAGCGACATCTTGCCCTTTATATGCCGAACTATCACACCGGAATTAATAATGAACAGCCGATAACTTCCACCAATAGCGTTCGAGGTCATTAGTAACACCCCGATAAAGTCAATAGCGCGGTGTCGCAGGTCAATAGTGGTTCCCCGGGTGGCGTTGAAGTCTCGCCTCTCGGGTGTGTCACGGTACCAAAGGTAGACATTAACATATTCTATACTAGTGGGCCCGGCAGACGTTGTCCCGCCGTGATTATAAAACAATCCTTGACAAATTATGTACCAAAATGTGGCCCTTGAACCACTTTATGCACTGGTATAAAACCGCATGAAGATCCGTTCAGTAGTTTTTGAGTTTATCGCGAACAGACAGACAGACGCGGTAGAGGACTTTGTTTTATACTATGTAATGATAATTATAGATAGAAGCGTCACAAGCTGAATGCTTAGGCCGATCACACCTCTTTATCGGTAGTCCGGTGAAGCTGTTAAGGCCTAGCTGGGCCAATAGCGTAGTCAGTTGGGGAAAAAAAAGCCTCTCTATCGCTTGTTCCGCGCTCTCGTTTACACACTCAGCGGCGGAACGTGATAAAATAACTCATGATTTTTCGTGCGTGCAGCCGGCGTTCATCGATTTATAAAACGTTATCACGGCAAAACGTTTTGGACATTGCGACGTTCAGTGGCCATTTTTATATTTCACCATATATCGGCGTTATTACGCCCGGGCGAAACCAGAGCGGGTAACTAGTTATATGAACATATACGTTTTTAAACTCAATAGTTCTCATGAGATTTCCGATTATCCATCAGTTTTCAAGTAAACAATACTGTGCAAGTAATAGAAAATGTATTCTTTATTTATTTAAATTATACAAAGTGAAATCGTTCATTTTCTAAGAACTTTACGTACCCTACCTACTCGCCGTGCACTATTTCCAATCTCAATACTGAATGTCGATCGTTAGTTAGCTATCACTAACTACGCTAATAATATTGTAGATAATTATATATAACGCTATAAAACCGGATCATTACGAAATTTCCGACTATCGGCTTTGAGTGATTTCCATCAGCCGACGGATATTCATACTTGGACGATACTTAATCGGTTTACGTAATTCTGATGTCACATGTTCTTAGACGATGATTATATACGTTATAATTATTGTGTTGGCAGCTTGTTTTTTTTTTTTTTTTTGTTACAGATCGGAGAAGATTCAGTTGTTGACACTGATAATTAAAACCCCGTACATGTATACAAGCTCTGTTTTTATGTGAGCGTACACAACAACCTGTGGTAATCAGAAATTAATATAAACATTAATGAAACACGCAAAGCTAACCTCGGTTTTCATTTATTGAAAACTTGTTATACAATTAAATTTCATTCGCTATACATCCATCCAACACTTTTTTTTTAACATCTGGAAATCTTTTCGGATTTCACCTGAGTAGCGGCAGCTAAGGGTGGGGTATGTCCGACTTGCACGGACTAAAACTGCCTTCAATCACCTATAGGCCGGGGAGCAGGAGCTGCCGAACTGGCACTACGTCTACTCCCCAGCAGGTGTCGGCCCCTCATCAGGGGCCTCGTCGCGGTTTGCATCCAACATCTGATAATATTCAATTTCAATACATTATCATTATCCCTTATCCCTCCCACCTGAGTAGCATCGGGCAAAATATGTTGTCCATTTTTCTCTATCAAATATGAATCCAGTGGTCATAGCTTTTATACACCTACCTTTCATCATATAATCTACCCGTACCCGTCTTCGTCTACTCCTGTATACGTCACACTTCATAATGAACCCTTTTCCCGTTGTGTGATCTTCTTGCCTTCTCGAAACGTGTCCATATCACAGGTTCAACATACAGGTAACTTGTGCTACTGTCATATTTCCTATGATATGGTCATTCTTGATTATATATACATACAGTGCAACCTTAATATAACGAACTTCAATTTAACGACTTTCTCGATTTAAAATTTTTTTCGAAAAATTTTTAAAATTTCGATTTAAAAATCCCCTTGAATTGTACAGAAGAGTCGGTCTAATTAATACATTACGAATGTCTTTTTACAAATTTTCAACTATAAAAAAAACCTGTAAATACCTCCAATTAACTAATTTTGTCAGCTCAAAACCTCTATATAACATTTTATTTTGATTTTGAATATTAATCTAAGGGAAAAAATATATTACCTACCGAATTGTTTTTAAATAGAAAATACATAAAGTAATTTGATAAAAATGTGTTAACATTTATAAGCAGAAGTTGTTCGCTATAACAAGATGAGTACGTAATGTTGAGGTGAATATATTTCTTTACCTCTTTATAATACATTTTAGACCAACCTTACCTCGATATAACAAGCCTCAGTTTAACGAATTACTTGATATAACGAATATTAACGAGTTACCGTTGGATTTGTTATACCGAGGTTGCACTGTATAGTAAAATACTTTTTGCTCGCGGCTACACTCGCGTTAATTTAGATTTTGAAATTAAAACACAGGACACGTTATTCGCTAATAATATATAGCTTTCTTTATGTGAAATATTTTTTAAATTCGATTAAGTATTAAGTGTATTCATTACAAACAGCAAAATCAAGTTTTTACTCTTTTTAATATTAGTTTAGATATAGTTAAAATACGATAAAATGTAAATGATGTTATCTATAACAATAATTTATTTCGGTGCATCACATTCCGAGATCAAGCGTTCGTATCTAGGCTAGCGGTTTTGCCGGTTGTATTTTTACCGTATAAAAAGACGCGTTATGAAATGTGTTGATAACATTTATTCTTATAGCCATCTTTCTAACCTTGTATTTACCTGTTACTGATATATCATCTTCTTACACTTTTACTCCTCTAATGTCTAGACAATGAAGCCGGTCATTGCTATTTGCACTTTCCAAAATCTGCAATTGAAACATGGTTTTAAACAAATATAGCGGCGAATTAACTTGTTTAAACTGGGCTTTAACAAGGATAATAATATGATTGTACAACCGTGTCTGCTTATTTTACATTATTAGTTGAACACGGTTTGCTTTTACACCTCGTAAAATGTCACCGTATATATATAAATTTATAAAAACAAAGCGGCCAAATTATTCAAATCTGACCGGACTCGTAATCATCATTATTTGCTTTTATTTCACCTGTTCTGAATTTTATGTGTGTGTTTTTCTTTAAACATTTTAAATAAGAAACTAGGCCGTTCTTGTTCTGTTACTAATGTTTGTATAATTTTTTTTTTTATCATAACAATGTTTCGGTAATCAATGCGGATTTACAGCGTTACGTGTTTTATAAAGGTCGAATTCATCAACTAATAATATGTATCATCATGATTCACGATGACGATTTCTCTCGCGGCGGTAATGGGGTCAAGGTCAGAGTATCTGTCTGCGACACTTCACTATGTCCGATGTAAAAGTTTGCAGGTTACTAGTTCACGAATAAACTTGTGGTTTTCATGCGCCTCTTCAAAGCAGTGACAGTTTATTCTTACTAGTACACAGTTTACACGAAATCCGTGGGATTTTTTATAAATTAATAAAGCAACTCGTAACAACGGTGCTTCGTTCTAACCTTTTGAGTTTCATTGTTTTAAAAACCAACGCCCCGGTTCTTCATATAAAGACGGTGGCTATGTAAATATATTATTTACACTTCCTTTTGTTTATTTTCAATTTATTCTACATTAGTAGGGTAATGTTGATACCATTTTTGATACGTTTTGTAAACACGAATCTTGGTAATATATAACTATTAGGACACTTAAATATTTTTTACTGCTATAATCTGGAATATCGATAAAAGGTGAAATAAAAGCGGTATTTTAACAGCTATTATTTTTTATAGAATCAGAGCAGAATAAATTTGAGTTAAATAAATATTAAATGTTAATTTAATGACTACTGAATATGTTGTGTATACTAACTATTGGTAAGTATTAATAAAACGGCATTAAATATGTGTTAACATTTATAACAATGAATACAATATGTGTTATTAATAAATTTACCTCTATTGTTTTAAATAAGTCTACAATTCGAACAGTTGTAGTGCGGTGAGCCTTAACAATGTAAAGATGTAGTAAACATATATACATTTATAGTTTATGACTTTACTAGCGGGCCCGGCGGACGTTGTCCTGCTCTGAGAATAAAAAAAAACCTTGACAAATGATATATCTAAAGTTTCCTCATGAATCACATTACAATACGTTAAGTAGTTTTTAAGATTATCACGAACAGACAGACAAACAGACGTGCCAGAGGACTTTGTTTTATAATATATAGTGGTTTTGTTAACCATAAATGCACGTGCTTTATTTAGTGCAGTCCCATTCCTTGTGCATTTTGCATTATCAGACCTTCGGGCGTTATCGAGCAGTAGTTGTTCTGTGACCCCATACGGTTTGACCTTAGTGCGTGCCGAGGTCTCGTTGAAGGTGTTCATAGTATGTTGCTGTAGGTCCTGCTACCGTACAATAAATAGATCCGTAGCCGTTACGACATTGTGCATAATAACTTTCCTGTGAGCTATTCGGTTCGATTGTTAATGTAGATCGATCGCCTTTCTGGTATCGGTATGAACTTTGTATAAAAATGTAATGATTTCATTTCGCGAATTTACTTATGGCTAAATATAATAGTTATTGTATTTATCAACGTGTATATTTAACTAGCTGTTTCCGCGACTTCGTCCGCGTGGAATAGTTACTTTAGGCTAACGCTAACACGCAGCGGAAGCTCTCAAAATAAAAAAAAACGATTTCGAGAAATTCTTCAATAGTGCTACGCTCCTATTGTTTTTTTTCGAACTGACTACGCTATTGACCAAGCAAGGTCTTAATAGATCCACCGGACTACTAAGGCGAGCGCTTAAGGCACTCAGCCGATTTTATTTTGACAACTAGCTCAAGGGTGCGCGACACACCTCGGCTTTCGCTGTTGCCTGATACATTCGCGACCTATGTAAGCTAACCTAACTATTCATACATATATGAGTTGTTGAAACATATATGTGTACCAAGCATACATAACTCAACAACTCTTATATATATTTCGTATCGGATAATAGCTCCTATTGGTCTTAGCGTGATGATATATAGCTTATAATCTTCCTCGATAAATGAGCTATCTAACACTGAAAGAATATTTCAAATCGGACAATTAGTTCTTGAAATTAGTGCGTTAAAACAAACAAACCTTCCAGGCTTATAATATTAGTATAGATTGAATGAATATATAATAGTAGCTTTTTCCTGCAACTTCGCTTGCGTTATTTTGAATTTGAACGATCTCTTTCGGAAACTACTTTTTTCTTGGTGAAAGTTACCCTATGTCATTTTCTATACCACTGACAAAGGATATGACAAAAATGAAAACGTAACAAACAAACTCATATTCGCCTTTATAATATTACTAGCGGGCCCGGCGGACTTTGTCCCGCCCTGATAATAAAAAAAAACCTTGATAAATTATATACCAAGACCTTCCTCATGAATCACTTTATCTACTGGTGAAAATCGCATGAAAATCCGTTGTCGTTTTTGAGTTTATCGCGAACAGACAGACAGACTTGACACTTTGTTTTATAATATGTAGTTATAATAATCAAAGAAATACTTTATTGTTGGAACAATTAAATTAAATTACACAAACTACTTAGACAGAAAAAAAAAATACATTTGAAAATGAAAAATAAATGTCCAACAATTGGCAAACCCATTCAGCAAAAATGTGCAATGAGCCTATATATGAGGATAATAAACGGACGTTCAGTCGGTCATATTAATATTAATACAAAATTTAAAACGAACAAATAACACAGACACTCATGGTCACTGATGTTATTAACTATATATTTCACAATAAATTTATACAAAGACTGTGTATTTTTTAATCTAGTTCATATATTTTCGATACTATTATTTCATTGTGTTTAAGAAAACGTCGATGTTTATATCGATAAGTTATATATCGACCGTCCTTGATTCGATATTACCGACGTTTATTGTTTTAATAAGTGAAAAATGGCTGTGAAAGTAGTAAACTGAAACGCAAATTGTAATGTAATTAGATTTATTAAAAAAAAAACTTATAACATACATATTAGGGTGCTTTGGTTGAGGGGAATATTTATTTTGGCGAAATCTTACTCATAACATATTTAAAAAAAAAAACCACCAAAGATGAGCTCCTAATTTTAACTTTTAATACTCGCTAATTGAATTTGATAAAACTCGATGAACTCGATAAAATCGTTATATATACAGTTTTCTTGTGATTAATTGAATTTATCACGTAATTTATAAGTTCTACGGTTTTGACTTAATGGAGTTTTTTATAAAAAACTTAATTTTCTACAAAATGCCTTTTATAAAATTTTGCCCTAAAGTTGATAGATTTGAAATAAAATTAGAAAGGATTTTTGAGTATAAATCAAGTTTACAATTTCTTATTGGCGACGAAGTCCGTAGATTGAATTTTAAGCTATAAAAGGTTTTAAAGAGGAAGGATCTGTCTACAATTCCCGCCCATGGTCAACTGAATAGCGCGAAATGTCGCCAGTGTTAATTAAATGGGAAATTTTCAAATTCATTTAGCGAGTATGAAAAATTAAAATCGGGAGCTCATTTTTGGTGGTATTTTTTTAAATATGTTTTAGGCAATATTTCGTCAATGGAGCGAGAAAAAAATATTCTCCTCAAACGAAGTACCCTAATACATATGTTTTGTAGGACCTAAAGCTAATAATTTCGACTTTTTTGCTGGGACCTATTCCAGTTTTATATGACGGTCGATATGGCGTTTCAAAAAAGACTAATATATATAGATATGGATTTGAAGAGTTTTAGTGTAATACGAATTGAATAATAATAATAAGTCTATATTTCACACACAAAATTAGATATCAGTCTACAATATGTGTTACGGCTAGACGGCCTTATCGCTAAGAACGATATCTTCCAGGCAAATCTGGCAATACACACACAGAATCACAAAAACTATAGATAATAATAAAAAAAGAAATAACGTAATAAAACAGTTACATTACTACAGCGAGTGGTAATACCGGTGTAGATATTTTTTAGTCTGAAGTAGGGATATTTTTTAAAGTTCTGTTTATTTTCTGAAATTCAGTCATTAACTTTATCAAAATTATGTTTTTTTTTATGTCGTAGCAGCAAACGAACAGGTGGATCGGATCATCTGATATTAAGTGATCACCACCGTCCATAAACACTAATAACACCAGGGGAGTCGAAAGTGCGTTGCCAGCCTGTGTCCGGGGAAAGGGACGGAAGGGGGAGAGGAGAGGGGGAGGAGGGCCTCCGGCGCTCTCACTGACCGAACTAAACGCAACAATGCAAGCACTGTCACTTCAAGTCGGTTTTCTGTGAGAGGGTGGTACTACCCCGAGCGAGCCGACCCATTCGTGTTGAA
The DNA here is from genome assembly GCA_015888305.1 of Antheraea pernyi. NCBI lineage: Eukaryota > Metazoa > Arthropoda > Insecta > Lepidoptera > Saturniidae > Antheraea > Antheraea pernyi. The sequence continues at coordinate 80,463 of MU159571.1, read as the reverse complement.
ACCAGTAGTAGCTTCAGCGTAGCTCTACCACCTTAAAATCTATATATCTACCTATCTTTAATGCCATCATATCGAAAATGATCTGGTCGATATTATCGGTTTCTAAACTGATTTGTAACCGTTTGTAAACCATACGACAAAATTATTCCAACTATGATCTCATTCATCAAACAATACGAACGAAAACTGTAACATAATTTGACACAAGCTAAATTGACGACTACAATTACTGTAAATATATAACATATGGGTTACAAATTCTTAACACAGAATAACTGATGTAGTTTTTATTTTTATGGGCTAAGATAATTTTACGTTTTATTTGAATTATCGTCACTTATACTTTTTTATCTGTAGTACTCACTGGAATCGCAACTATGAGAAGAAAACTCAATCGCAATGAGCCTTCCAATCTTTTTCTATGAAAATGGTATTTTGTAAATTGAAATCGTTATTCATGTATGTTTATTAAGTTTAATGACTATGAAAATCTTTGTACAATACCCGTATTTTGATTTCGCACGTCGGGGTTAAGACCGAGATAGCGGGCTAAGTTCGTGTTTGTATAGCGTTCTCTTTGTCTACCGCTATCATTACGCTAGAGAGAACGCTTTAAAAAACAGAAACGAGCTCACAGTCGGACGTCTCACTCTTGTCGCCGACGTTTCAAATCCCTAAGCTAAGCTAACTATTCATACATATATGAGTTGTTGAAACATATATGTGTACCAAGCATACATAACTCAACAACTCTTATATATATTTCGTATCGGATAATAGCTCCTATTGGTCTTAGCGTGATGATATATAGCTTATAATCTTCCTCGATAAATGAGCTATCTAACACTGAAAGAATATTTCAAATCGGACAATTAGTTCTTGAAATTAGCGCGTTCAAACAAACAAATCCTCCAGCTTTATAATATTAGTATAGATTCAATGAATATATAATAGTAGCTTTTTCCTGCAACTTCGCTTGCGTTATTTTGAATTTGAACGATCTCTTTCGGAAACTACTTTTTTCTTGGTGAAAGTTACCCTATGTCATTTTCTATACCACTGACAAAGGATATGACAAAAATGAAAACGTAACAAACAAACTCATATTCGCCTTTATAATATTACTAGCGGGCCCGGCGGACTTTGTCCCGCCCTGATAATAAAAAAAAACCTTGATAAATTATATACCAAGACCTTCCTCATGAATCACTTTATCTACTGGTGAAAATCGCATGAAAATCCGTTGTCGTTTTTGAGTTTATCGCGAACAGACAGACAGACTTGACACTTTGTTTTATAATATGTAGTTATAATAATCAAAGAAATACTTTATTGTTGGAACAATTAAATTAAATTAAACAAACTACTTAGACAGAAAAAAAAAATACATTTGAAAATGAAAAATAAATGTCCAACAAAATTGGCAAACCCATTCAGCAAAAATGTGCAATGAGCCTATATATGAGGATAATAAACGGACGTTCAGTCGGTCATATTAATATTAATACAAAATTTAAAACGAACAAATAACACAGACACTCATGGTCACTGATGTTATTAACTATATATTTCACAATAAATTTATACAAAGACTGTGTATTTTTTAATCTAGTTCATATATTTTCGATACTATTATTTCATTGTGTTTAAGAAAACGTCGATGTTTATATCGATAAGTTATATATCGACCGTCCTTGATTCGATATTACCGACGTTTATTGTTTTAATAAGTGAAAAATGGCTGTGAAAGTAGTAAACTGAAACGCAAATTGTAATGTAATTAGATTTATTAAAAAAAAAACTTATAACATACATATTAGGGTGCTTTGGTTGAGGGGAATATTTATTTTGGCGAAATCTTACTCATAACATATTTAAAAAAAAAACCACCAAAGATGAGCTCCTAATTTTAACTTTTAATACTCGCTAATTGAATTTGATAAAACTCGATGAACTCGATAAAATCGTTATATATACAGTTTTCTTGTGATTAATTGAATTTATCACGTAATTTATAAGTTCTACGGTTTTGACTTAATGGAGTTTTTTATAAAAAACTTAATTTTCTACAAAATGCCTTTTATAAAATTTTGCCCTAAAGTTGATAGATTTGAAATAAAATTAGAAAGGATTTTTGAATAAAAATCAAGTTTACAATTTCTTATTGGCGACGAAGTCCGTAGATTGAATTTAAGCTATAAAAGGTTCTAAAGAGGAAGGATCTGTCTACAATTTCCGCCCATGGTCAACTGAATAGCGCGAAATGTCGCCAGTGTTAATTAAATGGGAAATTTTCAGTCATTTAGCGAGTATTAAAAATTAAAAATAGGGAGCTCATTTTTGGCGGGACTTTTTTAAAATATGCTTTGAGCAATATTAGTTCAATGGAGCGAGATGAGAAAAAAAATATTCCCCTCAAACGAAGCACCCTATACATATGTTTTGTAGGGCCTAAAGCTAATAATTTCGACTTTTTTGCTGTGACCTATTCCAGTTTTATATGACAGTCGCGATATGGCGTTTCAAAAAAGACTGATATGGATTTGTAGAGTTTACTAAAGTTTTAGTGTAATACAGACTTAATAATAATAATAAAAGTCTTTATTGCACACACAAAATTAGACATCAGTCTACAATATGCGTACAGTTAGGCGGTCCTATCGCTTAAAGTGATATCTTCCAGGCAAACCTAAGGAGACATTTAATTTTCAAATATACCGGGTGGCAATATAAATACGCACACAGAATTACAAAAACTATAGATAATAATAAAAAAGAAATAACGCAATAAAACAGTTACAGTTACGAAAGCGAGAGGTAATACCGGTGTAGATATTTTTTAGTCTGAAGTAGGGATATTTTTTAAAGTTCTGTATACTTTCTGAAATTCAGTAATTAACTTTATCAAAATTATGTTTTTTTTTATGTCGTACGCAGCAAACGAACAGGTGAATCGGATCATCTGATTTTAAATGATCACCACCGTCCATAGACACTAACAACACCAAGGGAGTCGAAAGTGCGTTGCCAGCCTGTGTTTGGGGAAGGGAGGGAAGGAGAGGGGAGGTGGGCCTCCGGCGCTCCCACTGACCGAACGAAACGCAACAATGCAAGCACTTCACGTCGGTTTTCTGTGAGAGGGTGATAATACCCCGAGCGAGCCGACCCATTCATGCTGGGAACCAGTAGTAGCTTCAGCGTGGCTCTACCACCTTAAAATCTATATATCTACCTATCTTTAATGCCATCATATCGAAAATGATCTGGTCGATATTATAGGTTTTTAAACTGATTTGTAACCGTTTGTAAACCATACGACAAAATTATTCCAACTATGATCTCATTCATCAAACAATACGAACGAAAACTGTAACATAATTTGACACAAGCTAAATTGACGACTACAATTACTGTAAATATATAACATATGGGTTACAAATTCTTAACACAGAATAACTGATGTAGTTTTTATTTTTATGGGCTAAGATAATTTTACGTTTTATTTGAATTATCGTCACTTATACTTTTTTATCTGTAGTACTCACTGGAATCGCAACTATGAGAAGAAAACTCAATCGCAATGAGCCTTCCAATCTTTTTCTATGAAAATGGTATTTTGTAAATTGAAATCGTTATTCATGTATGTTTATTAAGTTTAATGACTATGAAAATCTTTGTACAATACCCGTATTTTGATTTCGCACGTCGGGGTTAAGACCGAGATAGCGGGCTAAGTTCGTGTTTGTATAGCGTTCTCTTTGTCTACCGCTATCATTACGCTAGAGAGAACGCTTTAAAAAACAGAAACGAGCTCACAGTCGGACGTCTCACTCTTGTCGCCGACGTTTCAAATCGAATGCCGGATACTTTTTTATTAATATACGAATTGTACAATTCGCATGATAGTTCTAAGCACTTAAAAATCAATTTTAACATATTATTTTTAAAGCATTCGTGAATTACATCGTAACTAATGTACAATGGAAATAGAGGTGCGGACTGCTAAATGGTTTCTCACGCAGGAGTTATATTACATTATGCATGTCTAATATACTTTGGATTTTTGCAGCACGCTCATGGTCGTTATTAAATCAATAAGCCATTTTCAACACAAACTCGATTTTTTTTTTCATTTTCAGTTACTTTATCACTATAACAAACGTACTCTTTAAATAAAAAAACTTCACGAATAAACAAAGAAATTTACTATCAATGTTGTTTATACAACACACTACTCTGATTCGTCTGTTAATTACAGAGTAGAAACATTTTCATGCCTCTGCCGTGGAATAATCCATAGAACAATAGTAAGCATTGTCCAATCAAGAATCTATCGTCACGAACACAAATCGTATTATCCAATCTCCGTAATCAATATGTAATGAGTGCCTTGAGTTGCTGAAAATTAAACTGTATTCAATCATTGAAAATAACAATCCTTTATACTTTAAAAGAATTATTTTTGACGGTTATACTATTTCTGAACGATTATTATTATGTGATAGAGTGGTGATTAATCAATTTTATAATAGTTATATATCGTAATCTCATGAAAAAAAAACAAATGGCTCAGTTGTTAACATCTTCGTACACCGCGTCGATAGACGTAGGTTCGAATCGTTACGAACGAGCGAAAGATTTCGGCGAAGGATGACAGCGTGAAGAAACCATGGCGTAGTATTGTAGGTTTTTCTAAGCGCTCCTGGCTAGGTAGGTACCACCTTCAAGCTGTAACCATGCATCTATAGCTGCGTCCCAGCCGTTGCAATTGAGAGTCAGTCACCTCTCTATATTTAACGTGGTTATCATCTTAGACCCCTTTTTTTTTAGCTGACTACGCTATTTGCCTAACTAGACCTTAACGACCTCACCGGACTACTAAGGCGAGCGCTTAAGGCGCTCAGCCGATTTTATTTTGACAACTAGCTCAAGGGTGCATGGCGCACCTCGGCTTGGGCTGTTGCCTAGTTCGTGGAATTCGCGACCTAATTTTTTTTTTATTGTTACGTGGGGAAATCCCTTATGGATACACCACCCTCTCAGGGGAGAGTTTTTTATTACGTGGGGAAATCCCTTATGGATACACCACCCTCTCGAGGAAGAGAGTGGATTATGTCCGACTCGCACGGACTAAAACCCCACGGTGTACGTCTGCCACTATAGTTGGGGCGACACGACATCTCTATAGACTTCATCGTGTGCGCGACCTAACTGAGCTAACTTAAGCTAATCTACATATTCATACTTGTACGAGTTATTTAAATTTATATGTGTACCAAGCATACATACATACCTCAGTAATTCTTATATGTATTTCGTGTCGTCTAATAATTTCTGAACTAACTCAGTTCGATAAGGGAAAAAAATAAAACCCTTCCACTTTCATGTGTAAGCATGTGTGCGTGCACGTGTATGGAGGTCGATATGGGTAATATTGAAACGCTATAAAGTTTCAACAAAATCAAACGCCTATAATAATTATACGACGTAATGCGTTACTTCCTAAAACTGTTATTTTTGTACACAAAAAACTACAACAAACTTATAATAACAATAAAAAATAAGATTTCCGAGTCAATCGTGGGTTTTTAGTGCTAGCAGTTGTTTTACCGTTTTATAGCCGCGTACCACTTAGATACTATTTTTATATCATGAGCCCGACGACCTCGCCCGTCTGTGTCGCGGGCTTTTGATGCAATACCCACTATTGTCAGACCCCCGTTGTTCAATTTTGCAATTCTACGAACTAAGAAATAAACCTGAATTATTACGTTCTTATTACTATATCATAATGCAATGTACTCTCGAGACGTGATTGTTCGCTATAAAATGTTTGAAATTGTTAGATAAAAGGGACGAATTAATGATTCATGGATCTCGTCGGTTCTCATGTATAATATGCCTCTGTCTCGAGTTGTGAACGTACGTCATTTGAATGCAGAATGGACGAATGGACACCGTTGTCGTTGAGTCACCGGCAAGTCGCTTTCTGTGTGCCCTGCGGACGAGAGCTGTATCGTGGTACCGGTCCCTTATATAGTAGCCTCTTAACGTTGTTATCGCCTTTGAGCGTTCGAAAAATGTATTTGTTATATTTGCTTTTCATCTAACATACGTTTGACTTGAGTGTTCGAATCGTCTCCATTTGTATACAACCTCACACAGTTTTGTGTGAACGAACGTCGTAGTTTTGATTTTCGCAGAGATCAGCTGTGTAAATTCGTAATTAGATCGTAGTTTAATTAGCTGTGCTCATGGCGCCGTACGTCTTTGTCATACGTGGTATTCTCTGTACTGTTGCTATTGGGCGTAACAATTTTCATAGCGTTCGGTTCTACGGTATATATCAGGAGTTTAATACTTCCACTGTACGGTTTGTGGATTGGCGGACTACGGAATGGCTTTTAAGCTTTAGAATGACAAATTTCATATTAAAAATATATTATATTGTTTGCCTTTAAATATATGCTAAAGTTACAAAGTATGTTAATGTGTAAAATAACGTTGTATGCTTTAAAATATCCGATGCAATTTTATTAATGATTCACTGTGTGGACAGCTTGTTGTTTTTATCAATTACTAGCTTCGGCCCGCGACTTCGTTCGCGTGGAATAGTTACTTTCGGCTAACGCTAACACGTAGCGGAAGCTCTCAAGAGGAAAAGACCCCGATTTTGAGATATTCTTCATTGGTGCTCCGCTCCTTTTGGTCTTAGTGTGATGACATATAGCTTATAACTTTCCACGATAAATGAGCTATATAGCCATTGAAATAATTTTTCAAATCGGACCAGTAGTTCTTGAGATTACCGTCTACAACGTCACAAACTACCTCTTTATAATATTACTAGCCGACCCGTGCCCACTTCATTGGGCGATAATACGTAAGCGTAGAATGGTTATTTTGCGCTGAGACGCAGCGGAAGCTCTGAAAAGGAAAAAATACCCCGATTTTGCAACATTCTTCATTGCTGCTCCGCTCCTATGTGTCTTAGCGCGATGATATATAGCATATAACCTTCCCTGATAAATGAGCTACATGACACTGAAAGAATTTTCCAAATCGGACCAGTAGTTCCTGAGATTACCCCTTACAACGTCACAAACTACCTCTTTATAATATTAGTATAGATTTCATATTAGTTAAGTACGTTTCTAGTTCTTAGTTACATGACATGACATGACAACAAACTAGTTAAGTTCACAATGAAAATAAAAAAATATTAAGCTGAATTAAAATTTGCCAAGTGCACGTTTTATTGCGTTTTCGTCGATTATTATTTGCGGTAAAAAAGTTGTTATTGTTCGCTCGAAATTCTGAGAAAGTTAGGTCGGCGGCGCGGCGGTCCAGACTCTAACCGCAGCCTGATATTCGGTGGCACCTGGTATAGAAATTGATGTGTTGCTAGTTGTAGTATTATGGATAATATAAAAAAAAACTTATTCATACTTTGATGGTGGTCGGACAGATTATGTTGAAATTTATACTAGCATATATTTTTATATATTATTATATATTTAAGCGCATTGAGTGGTATTTTTGGGAGGAGATAAATTTGTAATTTTGCGTCATGACATGCTACGTCAGCATGACCGGCTGTATTGCACTTGCACTTCCGTCAGACTGTGTACATGTAATATTGATATTTTGCAGCTCAACATACGTTTAATTGATTAATAGACTTTATAATAATGTATATAATTACTGTTCCGATTGCCAATAGATATGAAAACCGCACTAATGTTAATAATTTCAATAAACTAATTCTAAAATTTAAATATCGTCATTCGCACTATAATTAATGTGAAAATTTAAAAGAGAACACATTTATTTCATTGTTTTAAGTTTTCACTTCTATCAGCAGTCTTTATGACTGCCTCGACTTTTTTTTATGTAGTAGTGTACATATGCCCGACTATATCTGTCCAATGTAACCACTGATTATTTTTACAAAATTTTTCTTTTTTTTTTACAGATGGTATTTCCGAAAAATAAAACGAATCGAAGCGGAGAAAAAACTTCTACTACCCGAAAATGAACATGGCGCTTTCCTTATACGTGATTCCGAAAGCCGCCAGAATGACTTCTCTTTATCAGGTACACCACCGTTCATACATTTTACACTGTGTTTTAAGTGCAACCATAACATTTAACGCAACTGTTGATCTAGGCAACGTTACAATAGAAAATAAGAGGCTATATAACCCAGTACAGTAATTATCAAAAATATTTATATTATACAGTTTACGTAATTTAAACTTATTTATAATATAACTAACTGACTCGGCCACGCGTTGCCGTGTCTTAGTTATTATTATATCATTATATATTGATAAAAATTCATAAATGTTGTTGATAATATGACCAACAAGACATCACTTTAAGATTTAAGTTACTTTTTTAATATAAAAAAACTACCTTTTGTGACTTAAATATAAAAGTTAGATATATGCTGTCGTTTGACTTTTTTGTAGGCATTATCAAGCTCTAGAACTCAGTCGTATATCTCTCATCGTTAAGACAGCGCTCGTAAGAAACGTATTTTCACCGATTTACTTTACAAATCCGACTACCACACGAAAGTCTTTTCATTTTTCGGGTTAATATATAAGCCTATCACACTCGCACATAACGTGGCTTTCTATTGGTAAAATAATTTTCTAAATCGGTCTAGTAGATTCAGATATTACCTCCTACAACCTGACAAACTCACTAACTTTACCTCTTTGTAATATTAGTATAGATTTACGACTGAAATGTTAATGTTACAATACCACGCTCCGTATATATATATATGTGTAATGTATATGTAGTAATTTATTCATATAACATTCACAAGGAATTGAAATCGGTATCTTTGAAATTAATTAAGCATGTATTTTATAAAATAAGAGCATTAATGAGAGATGATTTATATTTAGAGCTATAAACTTTTATATAGAGTACTAACTATCCTATATTACACACTCGCCCACAGTCTGGAATATTCTATCGCGACGGCGAAACCGGTTCGAGTTTTTTTCTAAAACCCAGAACCGAACTGGCGCCGTCTGCAAACAAAGGATGAGCAACTAAGCGATAACTTTTAAATACACTTATTAGCGAGGAATATTAATAAAATGTAATCATAAAAATATTGCTAATTTAAATCTCTAACACGTTTAATCGAATAAAAACTAGTTTAATTATGCCTTAAAGGCACCGAGTGGGTTTTGTTTAATGTAATAAATTACTTATTAGGATTTCTTAACAACTTAGTTGGAATTCGTTGATATTATTTTTTAATTAACTAAACGTATATAAGTACTTTGAAGACGAGTTATTGAGCTGATTTCTTTTGGCAACAAAAAGTTCTGTAGTCAAATAGCTTAATTTGATAAAAAGAAACGTGTTTAGTACAAATTAGTGCTTAAGGCAAGAAGGAAAGATGTTTTTAAGAACTCATCAATGTATTTATTATTATTTTCAAATGCCACATCTTGATGATCTCTCTCATATGTCTTGGTCCTAAGAATCCACAATTAGTATGCTATAACACTTATTTCAACCAAATCAATATCACACAAAACCTCGTCGACAATGATGTTTTTTTAATTGTATTAATGACACAGTTGTTGGGTTATATTTTAGTTAAAAAAAAATGATGTATAAATTAAATTAAATATTTTTTTATGTCATAAGTGGCAAACGAACAGGTGGGACACCTGTGTGATCACCACCGTCCATGGACACTAACAACACCAGAGGAGTCGCAAGTGCGTTGCCACCCTTTGGGGGATGGTTAGGGGAGGGAGAGGAGAGGGGAGGTGGGCCTCCGGCGCTCGCACTAACCGAACGAAACGTAACAATGCAAGCACTGTTAGTTACTTCACGTCGGTTTTCTATGAGAGTAGTACCCCGGACGAGCCGACCCATTCATGCTGAAACCAGTAATAGTTTCAGCGTGACTCTACCACCGTCAAATATATAATTAAAATAAATAAGTTTTATATATATTACGTCCAGTGCGTAAGGTGGAACAATACTATAATGACAGATTAAATACACTGTCAGATGTCAATAGTGCCAAATAGTAGTAGTTACGATTTATTTGTGAATGTCTAAAATTGTTTAATCTATTTACTTCTTCCAAATTAATTATACCCACGAAATCCATAATTTCTTATGAAACTTCTTTTGCCGGCAAATAGAGATACAGTTAATTACAACAATAGAATAAGAACTGTCAACTTAGACAAGTGTTTGAGAATATATAAATTTTGAGGAGGTATTCGTATGTAAAAACTTATTTTTATCCATCTTCTTTTTAACTACCTTCAGTAGTGTATAGTCTCCAATTAAAATGAATTTAACTATACACCTCACATTTACCTAAACTAACCATATTGATTAGCCTATAAAGTATGTCCAAATTTTATACTTACATATAGTTGTTAACCTATATATATACTTAAAAAATATTACATTCCTTTGGCATGATTAGTTTTTCTTCGTATACAAGGTAAATTTAAGCAATCACGGTACAAGGAAAATTACACGCGACGCTTAAAAATGTGTTTATAAAGTGGATAACAAAGAATAAATTAGAACTATAGGAAAAATATTATGAAATATCATTGCAATTCATAAATGCATACGTATACTAAGAAAATGCATTTCCAGTAACTTGAAGTAAGCAATGTTCAAGAGTTATTTTCCGTCTCCAGTCGGTCTAATTTGCAGGCTTGTTGGCAATGTGCATCATATTTTGATAAAATTTGTTCGAAGCTTATCGGTCTATACTTATAAATGTTCAAGAGTTATTTTCCGTCTCCAGTCGGTCTAATTTGCAGGCTTGTTGGCAATGTGCATCATATTTTGATAAAATTTGTTTGAAGCTTATCTATCTATACTTATAATAAGAATGTAAGTCTAAAGTGTCTGTAACTTTTACATTTTTTTTTTAAATATTGTTGCAGGTATCTAGGAATCACTACATAGTAGTATAAAACAAAGTCGCTTTCTCTGTCCCTATATCCCTATGTATGCTTAAATCTTTAAAACTACGCAACGGATGTTTATGCCGTTTTTTTTAATAAATACAGTGATTGAAGAGGAATGTTTATGTATAATAACATCCATTAAATAGTGGAGAAATACTGTTATTTTTGAGGTTTCTAATGTGATGTCGTAAATAATTACATAACCGATTCGATGCAGACGAAGTTGCACGGGTCAGCTAGTAAATAATAATATACATTTCAATCATTTTTAGAAATCTCTGTCTGTCTGCCTGCCTGTTTGTTTGAACACGATCACTGTTAAATCACTGCGTTAGCATCATAGCAATCATAAGGCATATCTTCGAATAACGTTTAGTCTTTCTTTCATTAAAATCGATTCGGTGTATCAAAAGTTATTGTAATATTAACGTCGATGCGACTAAAGTACGAGAGAAAAGTAAATAAGTAAATATACTTAATACACATTCAGATGACTTTATTATTCACTGTTTATTTAATATAAAGTTCTACGCGGACGAAGTCGTGGGCACAACTAGTACATATATAAAACCTAGTCTTATTAATTCTGGTTCCTTCCACGTGTAGCTTATATGTATAAATCTGTATCGGTCGACCTTATATCTCGTGATTCTACTACGGAATTACATAAAATTAAGTTATTGCTATTATTAATCCATTACATAAGCGTCTTTAGCGTACAATAAAGGAAAAAAAGCCATATATCGAAAATGCAGAAATCTATCCAACTATTGCGTAGCTATGGAACATTACGTCAATTTAATTACACCACATTGTTCGTCAAGGACGACGATTAATCTCATAGTTAGTTGCACATGCGATAATACTTTTATCCTCTCAGATTCTTTGGTAGCAATTGCGTAACAAGCTACGAGGTACGTTGGAATGTGCCGCGGTAACGCCGACAATAGCTTTATAGTTTCAATGTCAGCACTACTTCCAGCTATAACTTTCTATATATATTTTTATTTATTTTTTACACATTTTTATTCTAAATAATATATCTTCCCCATTAACTTTCTAAATTAGATATGTTAGGCTAGTGGATCGTTTTAAAATTTAAATGATATATATATGTATATATTGCCCTATATAAATTCCTAGAATGGTGTTATATGTATCTATAATTCATTAACTATTAATTTGTAGCTAAATAAATTGCATTTTCTTGCAAAATTTTGTATGATGGTTGATAATGTCTTGGTATTTAATAAAAACGTGACTATCAGAAAATGACGGTTCTATAAGATAATCCTCGTGTGACAAATGCCTTTATGTTATGAATATCGAACATTTTTACATGAAATCATTTATTGTTTCATTGTGTCATTTAGGCACTATGCTTAGAATTATTATAATGTATTGTAGACTAGCGGGCCCGGTAGACGATATCTCGCCCTGATAATAAAAAAAAAACTGTATGATAATAAAAACCATGAAAACCGCATAAAATTCCGTTCAGTAGTTTTTGAGTTTATCGCGTACAGACAGACAGACGTGGTAGAGGACTTTGTTTTATAATATATAGTAATTTGCTAAAAAGTTAGAACTAAAATTGTTAATACTTAACCGTGACTGTTGAAAGAGTGACAACCTACTATTGTATTAGAGTTCATGGTCACATTTAACATATAATATAATTATATCAAAACAAATACTAATAAACAACAAAAGGGACCCAAGTTAAAGTTTGTTCTAAGACTCTCAAAAGTAGGGTACAATTTTAAATAAACCGAGATTGAATGACCGGTGACAAAACCTGCGAGCGGTGTCCCGGAGTTTATAACCTTCGATAATAACACAGACAATAAATACTTTTAATTGTTCACTCTTCGAAAAATTATCCTTTGTTGGTTGGTTTCAATTTCACTTCATTTTTACTACACCCGATGGTCTTTGACACTGTACTTTAATATAGGTGGATAGAGAATTTTTTTTGTATTTTCTAGATAATTAAGCCAAATATTAAGCACCTATTTTTTAAATTGATTTAGAACGAGTATCAAGTACTGAGTACCCTGTAAAAATATTGCTAACGAGTAACCAGTCACCAAGTATAAATAAATAACATGTATAAATGTTAGAACCAATTTAAGTAGTCCGGTGAAGCTGTTAAGACCTTGCCAGGTCAATAGCGTAGTCAGTTCGAGGAAAAAAAACAATGGATCCAATTTAATATAAAATCCATAATCGCAAATAAACTTTCTATAACGTTCTAAAACTATGTATAATGCTTATGACGGCAGTTACATTACAATATATTGAGATATACGGAATATATTTGCATAAACAACAACGAAATATACACTTGTCATTTATGTAACTCGAGATATATGTTATAGTGTATTATTTAATGTTAGTACCTATTTTATGGACGCTTTGTACAAGGTGTGTGAAATAAATGATGATTTATTAATGGTCGCAGGTCAGTTAATCCTGGCTAGTTCTATAAAATCCAATTTACGAATAACAATGGATGCCACATAAATAATCCAACTGCCTTTTTACACTGAATGAAAGTGAAATTTCGGTTTTGTGAAGTGAAATTTAACTTTAGCAAAAATTTAAGTTATAACTTGGAAGTAAATTACAAAAAAAAAATATAAACCATATTTTATTTTGGTTGAAATTTTCGAAAGTAAGGAGAAACGTAGGATTTGGCGTGTCTAAGCTAAATGTTGCGGAGTATTTATTAGTGGCGTGTTCTTTATCGTAGGAGTTCGTCATTTCAATATAGATGCAGACTTCTGGCTAATATTTTATAATACATCACATACCTATAATCAATTTAGAGCTATCTAGCTGTTCTAAGTCTACACTTCATTTTGTTTATTGTTTATTTTTATTTTTTGTTTTTTGTTTATTTCGTAGGTGGTAGAGCCACACTGAAGCTATTACTGGTTTCAGTATGAATGGGTCGGCTCGCCCGGAGTAGTACCACCCTCTCAGAGAAAACTGACGTGAATTATCAGTGCTTGCTTTGTTGCGTTTCGTTCGGTCCGGAGGCTCACCTCCCCTCTGGTGTTGCTAGTGTCTACGGCGGTATCACTTTTTTTTTTTATCAAAATGACTGCACTGCGCCTGATGGTAAGCACAGTACAATCCAAAAACAACGGCGACCACCGAGTGATATACTATCCATCGCCGGTCGCCGCTGTCATGCCGGCCTGCGAAAAGCTGGATATGCACAGGCTGATCCCGAAACGCGACTCGCGAAAGCGAATCACTATGACGGGCTTTTTCGCCATGTACATGGTGGTTGCGACCCAGTCAGGCTGTAAATGTAAAACCCTACCACCCCGCTTTCGCCATTGCCTCGTTCGTTATACAGCAGGGTGCACCACGTGCAGATGAGGTTGGCTTGGGTGTCTCAAGTCTTATGATGTTATTTGACACCCTTACACCCCAATCAGGTGACCCGTCTGTTCGTTTACCTCCAATGATATTAAAAAAAAAAACGATATTTTGTGATTATAAAACGTTTGAATGCTAGAAAACCTTTGTAGAACATGTTTACGTTAAAATCATTGACCTACTGCAATGAATCATTTTGTACATATATACCATTAATGAATAGCAAAGTAATGAGCGTCACTTCGAGCGAACTCAATTTAAACTTTGCCAACAATGTTAATTCTAAAGAGGCTTCTGACCTACTAGAAACGTTATTAAATTATAAATGCCAGTTAAATATTACCTTCATCAACTTAACCAAAGAGCTGTCAAAAGCTTGACACGACGATTCCAAGAACACTGATTAATGTATATGAGATTTGCATTTGCAAGGTCGAACTGCGAGCTTTGAACTTTTGCTTGTGAATATTTATTTAAAAAAAAAATTGGTTATACCTTCGATTTCACACAAACATTGGATACATTTTGTAAATTCTTATCTATACACATGATAAGAATGTAAATCTAACGTGTCTCTACTTTGTAGATGTTTATGAAAAAAAAAATATAGTTGCAAGTTTCTCTTGGAATAAGTGATAAGAAACATTTCAATCATTTTTAGAAATGTCTGTCTGTCTGCCTGTCTGTTTGTTTGAACATGAATCACTGTTGAAATGCTGCGTTAGCAACATAACAATCATAAGGCATATATTTGAGTAACATTAAGTCTTTGTTTTGTTTGTTTGTTGAACACGCATCACTGCTAAAGTACTTCGTTCTTGATAAAACATCACCAAGAAAATCATAAAGCATGTCTTCGAGTAACATTTAATCTTGGTTTTTTTTATTAAAATCGCTTCACTCTGCCAACACTTATTATAATTTTAATGACGACGCGACTTAAGTACGAGAAAAAAATAGATAAGTAAATGGACTTAATGTATTCAGACGATTTTAATAGTCATTGTTATTTTACATTAGGTTCTACGCGGGTGGAGTCGCGGGCACAGCTATCTGTTGTTATAAGAAACAATTTTTAAAAATATTTTATCAGAACCTCGAGCATAATTCATATGACATAAATTATATCCATTTTATTTTAGTAAGCTTTCCAATGGCGAATATACGTATAGGAGAAATGATCTATTGTCCATAGCTTTTCGTGACCTAAATTGAGGTAGCTGTAAATCTACCAGAAGTGTTAATCAAACGTTGGAACCGCTTCATGCTGACGTATTTGTACTTCGTACTTTATGTACGGCTCTGTCCAAACCGGAATCGAAACGAGCTAAGGCTGTGGCATCATTCGTTGAATTGGCCGCCGCGGCGGCTGCTGATGTGAAAAGAGCATGAGAGTTCAAACGGAGGTCGTTCACGGAGACGTTCTTGTGTTTTATTCATTTTGTAATACGTTATTTGTCCGCAGTGCGAGACGGCGACACGGTGAAGCATTATCGCATCCGTCAGCTGGACGAGGGTGGTTTTTTTATCGCTCGCCGTACAACCTTCCGCACTCTTCAAGAACTCGTCGAGCACTACAGTAAGGATGCCGACGGACTCTGCGTATCTCTAAATAAACCCTGCGTACAGGTCAGTACTATTCGACGTCTGCATATCGTCTGCAATTGTATTACGAAACAATCTCGGTGCGACCTTTTCGAAGACATTATTCACGGTCATCGTGTGTCATTAAATTAAACAGTAGTATTGTTACGAGACAAATAAATCTGTTTATATTGTGAAACACTCCCGGCCAGATAAAGAAATATCTTATACTTTCTGAACACAATCGACTCTAACGGCCGGCCGCAGAACCCAAACAAAGTCTTGAGCTTGACCCGACCTTCCACCGTGATAAATGATTCAACGTAATATTTAACAGTACTCGTATGTTAGTACAATTATAGAATCATAGTTGGTATGACAAAGCAAGGTCATGTTATCGGATTAAAAGAAAAATATTACGAATGCGGTAGGTATACATTATTCCGTTTCTAAGGGTTCATTGTGTACTAGCTTCTGTCCGTGACTTCGTCTGTGTGGAATAGTTACTTTGGGCTAACTAACACGTAACGGGAGCTCTTAAAAGGAAACCCCGATTTTGAAACATTCTTCATTGGCGCTCCGCTCCTATTGGTCTTAGCGTGATGATATATAGCATATAGCCTTCTTCGATAAAATGAGCTCTCTAACACTGAATTTTTTTTTCAAATCTGACTTTATCTCTTTATAATATTAGTATAGATGTTTTTCGCTGAACAAATCTTTGTGCATAACGTGAGAAGTGTTAAAATGCATTCAACGACTCTTAAATTCACCGAAGAATCAATATTCTCAAACAAAAAACCACGTTCCATTTTACATATTTATACAGCACCAAGTTTTATTAGAAAAAAATACTTTTTAATAATAAACCCATATACTTTTAATGACATTAAAAATTTTCTCGTTCGTTGTTGCATGTATTCTCACAGTCGTGGACGAATAGTTAGACTAGTCGATTGTTGATTCAGTGTTAGATGGTTAGCGTCTCGGATTGAATATTTTCTAAATTCACATAGAATTCATTTATGTTTACTAATGTTTTGACATAACTCGTATTAACGGATTGCCAACTGGGAATTTTTATAAGAAAAAAAATTATCTCAGTCTTCAAGATTTTCCAATCGAATCAGCAATGATCCTAGTACTTTCGACATAAAAATGCATCAATTTGCCACTTGTTAGACAATCGAAAGTGTTACATTTAATAGTGTGCGTGTTAGAACTTTGGAGGTAATAGTTAAGTATTATTTCTTATCTATTCTTTAATTTTTCTCTGTTCTGTATAAATGTTATGATTGATTTTTAACTTTCCGATGAGCTGGAGACATGAAGCTTAGTAACTCAGAATTGGATGACAATACATTATTAATTCGCTTTTATGTCGATTTTAAACGTGTCACATGATGTCTATGGTAACTCACATCCACATGTTGAGAAACCATGACGAATTTTCACACAAGACTAAACAGAAAATTATGATGAAATAAAAAATGTTTTTTTTTAATATACCACATTTTTAATACGAACTAAAATGGTACAGAATAATTTAAACACATACGGTGTTATTACAAAAAAGTTAAATACGTATTGAACCCTGGCTTTAAAAAGGTCTCATATTGAATGCACCGCGGTCGCTAAATGTTCGCCATCTTGCTCTTTTTGTCTCGCTTTGGTTACGTTAGGTTAGACTTGTGAAAAGGGAGTACGCGAACTTCCTCGGGCGAGCGCGGTGCATTTATTAGGAAACCTTTTAAAACCAAGTATTTAGTACGTATTTAACTTTTTTGTAATAATAACACGATAAGTGACGAAACGATATAGCATTATCAGGAGTAACTGTCGTTGAAAAAAACAGGTCGAGTTCATGGAAATCGTTATTGACTTAGCTGAACTATTCATACATTAATTGTTATTAGAATATTTATTTTTAATTTCGTTTAAATACACAATTGTGTGATCAAATACAAGTGTAATTGATCCAGTTAATTTTTATGCTACTCAAGTTATATTTGTATTAATATGATAACCATAAAAACGCCACAGGTTATAGAAGAAGTTCCAAAATAATATATATAGTATTCGGGCTGTAAATTATAGCTGAGAAATTTTATATTGGCTAGCAAATTAAAGTTTGTTGCTTATACACGAACCGCGCGTCACGCATCGTAGACTATAGGGAATGTAAGCATTATATTACTAACAATATTTATGTAAAACATATAGCAGTACAGAATCTTTAGCGTGCAAGTTCTGTTTACTGTTTGGTTGGTTTTTATCTCTCACCTTGTATTTAATTAATAAATGGTTATTTGGAATCCCGAGCAATTCTAGATACTTCATAGATATGGGTGACGTATCGCCATTATTAGAACGAGTAAATGTAGTTATATTTGTGACCAGGTGTCACCCGCGATTTCCTCTAAGATTGCTTAGCAATGTATTGTATGGACAGAGGAAAGAAAAATTAAAAATATATAATTTGCTTAAAAAATTCCATTGTTAACAATGTTATCCATTTACTTGCCCTCTCCTGTGCATGCGCACAACACATCGCCGACCGCGTAATGCTTATTAAAATCGTACTTCTTAAATCTTTGTATTAGACTAGCTTCTGCCCGTGTCTTCGTCCGCTAACGCTAACTTTAACTCGCAACTTCGTATACGTAGAAGGTGAAAATATTTTTAAATAATACGTACGTTAACCCAAATTTTGAAACATTCTTCGTTAGTGCTCCGCTCCTATTGGTCTTAGCGTGAGAATATATAGCCTATAGCCTTCCTCGTTAAATGAGATAGCTAACACTGAAACAATTTTTCAAATCGGATCAGTAGTTCCTGAGATTAACGCGTTCGAAGAAACAAACTCTTCAGCTTTACAACATTACTAGCTGTGCCCGCGACTTTGTCCACGTGGAATCTGATGTACGAAACAGTGACAAATAAAGTCATCTGAATATAATATATTAGTTACTACTCTGGGCTAACGCTGACACGCAGCAGAAGATCTCATAAAGAAAAAAACATCTCGATTTTGAAACATTTTTCATCTGTGCTCCGCTCCTATTAGTCTTAGCGTGATGATATATAGCTTATAACCATTCTTGATGAATGAGCTATATAACACTGAAAGAATTATTCAAATCGGACCAGTAGTTTCTGAGATTACCCCTTACAACGCCACGTCACAAACTCACAAACTTTACCTTTTTTTTTTTTTTTTTTCGAACTGACTATACTATTGACCTGGCAAGGTCTTTACAGCTTCACCGGACTACTAAGGCCGAGCACTTAGGGCACTCAGCCGATTTTGGTTTTGGGTAACATACACAAGGGTGCACGCACACCTCGGCTTGGGCTGTTTCCTGGAAAAAGACACGTCTGTCCTAGCTAACTATTCTAAGCTATTCATACATATATACATTTGTGAACCATACAATCGAAATTGCAGTATTCACAAATGAATACGTGTATATCAGATTGAACAAAATTGATTACCGTGTTTGAACCGTCTGCTCCTTCGGACCATATAAAGTCTAGTATGTTATAACTGAGCTACGGCTACATATGAAGGTTTTATTATTGTTGGTAATTCTATATCTTATAACGCCATTACAAGTCATTTCTTTTGAATAAAGAACTAAAACAGAAAATATATTTTATTGTTTATTTGAAGGTTTAATTATTGTTCATATACAAAAATAAAACCGTTTTATTATTGTTGTTAATTCTATATATATATATTCTATTTTCTTTCTATATTCTATTCTATTCTATTCTAACGCCATTATGTTTTTGTATTTGTTAGAAGTGTTCATATAAACATATTGTCATTTACCACAAACAAGAACAAGTGCGGTATTGTCTTCATCCCATTATTTTTTATAATATAATATTATACGATGTTCGTTGTTACAAACAATTTTAAATTATTAAACGGTGTCTAATTTGCTATTTGCTATACTTAATTCTGTTTTACAGGTATCAATCATTAGGCAGTAATTATTAAAATTTATCACTTTAGGCATGATTTCTATTTTCATATTTTTGTCACTAATTTTGTATATATTTTCCTATTAAATATATAACAGCTATAAAGAAAGGAATGACTCATGTAATAACTGTTATATAGTCTTTAAAGTAATGCGTATTAAGACATCAAATAAATCAAATCAAATAAACTTTTAATTGAATGATACGCACCTGATAGATCGTTATAGAATAAACCATATTTATTATAATTATCCCACTTTTTACACAATTTAAAACTAGAATACATTTCCAAAAATTTATCGCGAACGAATAATGGACCGACCACTAACATTTCACAAAAACTATAGGCTTATTAGATGGAACGTTTATTTCGGTGCCCTGATCTGTGTTCATGGCTTGAAGACGGTAAGCTCATGCGACATTGGGTACCTCATCGCTGTGCAATGCTAGAAGAAATCAGTCTTTGTATGTAATAAAGAAACGCGTACTACATAGATCAGTAAAATTAAATATTTCTTATAGCTGTTGCTTG
>MU159571.1:25190-59842 GCA_015888305.1 Antheraea pernyi | reverse complement strand
CCCTGAGGGGTGCGATCGAGGACAACGAGAACCATATCATATGGAGCCCTGGTGCGCGGAGAGCGCATACGATGAACCTCGCGAACAGGAATCTTCTGTTCCTTGAGGTCGTCTGAAATGTCGTCAGTCGGGAGTTCTGAGGGGACTCTACGGATCACAACCCGTAGTTTACGCTCCTCTTCGAGAGAGTGCGTGAAATAGCCCCACTGGTTGTCCCGAAGGAAACGAGTGAGGTTGCGATGGGCGGTGGACGTGGCTCCGTGGCTGCGGGTTCCGCAGTTTCGGGCAAGAAGCCCCGCCCACCGCCCCCCGTTACGATCCAAGACAAAGCGTTTTGGGTTGAGATTTCTAGCCTGCTGGAAACGGCAGTTTGCGATCTTTTTAGAGGGCGATTTGTCCTCCGGATCGGAAGGTGATTTCGGGCGCTTCTTGTTCTTGCGCGGTTTGCGGTGCGTGACGGTGGTGAAGCCATCGTCCGCAGCAGGGGCTTGCTCAGCCTGAGGGGCTTGCTCGGCAGGGGGATCCTGCTGAGCAGGAGGGTCTTGCTCCATGTCGGAGTCGGAGTCGGAGTCATCGCTATCGCGATCGGCTGGGATCACAAACTTTACCTCTTTATAATATTAGTATAGATTAAGATATCGTGAGAATATTTTCTGTAGATAAGGACTAAGTAACTAAGAAGTAAAACTAAAAGAATCTAATCGAAATCCAGTAGTTTTTAAGTGATGTACGCACAATAGGCAGACTTCTATCATTTCATAGATATATAATAATAGATACATATGTATTTAACGGTCTTTGAAATTACCAAGCCCGCGCCTTTCCCGAGAAAATTGCATTATGCGATAAGGAGGGGGGATATTTACAGTCCCATATTATAGCGCTATACATTCTCTATCTGTCGAAACAACGTATTCATATAATATTGAAATGTCCGATAACTTATGTTATATTACGTCTTGCCGGAGTAATTAAAATAAATTAGATTTGCGTCATCCGTGGACTATAAAACTTACTGGTTGTTCAAGAGTGACACACGTGCCAGGTAATAAGCCTAATTTTAATATAAATTATTATTTTAAGAATAATTTAAAAAAACAAGTTTTTATACAGACGCGCTGAAAAGCTTAATCGATTTTTTTTGGATCTGTGTTTTAATGTAGCGACCAGTATAAAATTCCCCTTTTTGTTTTTATTTCATTTTCGTGTATTGCCACCAGGACTAAACAGACTTGTAATATTTGACCTCAACAAAGTAACAAATATTGTAAGTTGGATAAAAGCTTGTAATCATTGATATACAAAAATCCCATGCACACTTAACGTCTCACAGACGGCACACAAAAATGAGTGCTTAACTTTGGATTATGCAGTCATTTCAAATAGTCTCGCGTCGCTTGCGTCCTTGTAAAAACAACTTTAAATCATTCAGGTAAGGTTGAATTTGCAAAATCATAAGTTTATCGTATACCTAAAACCACGTATATTATATATTGGGGAGTTTTTGCGGCAGGTTTTGTGCGCTACTTTTATTCGAGACTGTGCGTCTTGGGTTTTTATATGTCAATGCTTTTAATTGTATAGGTGGTAGAACCATGCTGAAGCTATTGCTGGTTTGAATCGGTTTGAATGGCATGAATGGGTCGGCTCGCCCGGGATACTACCAACCTCTCACAGAAAACCAACAGTAACAACAGTGAAGTAACAGTGCTTGCAGTCAGTGAGATCGCCGGAGGCCCTCCTTCCGTCTCCTCTCCCCTCCTTCCCCCTTTCCTCCAAACATAGGATGGCAACGCACTTGCGATCCCCCTGATGTTATTTGTTAGTGTCTATGGACGGTGGTGATCACTTAACATCATTGTTTGTATGCCTCCTACAACATAAATAATAATAATAACAATATTAAAATAATGGCACAGATACGATTATTAAATAACATTTTTTTTATATCATAGTAGGCAAACGAACAGTTGGGTCACCTGATGTTAAGTGATCACCACCGTCCATAGACACTTGCGACACCAGAGGAGTCGCAAGTGCGTTGCCAGACCGTGTTTGGGGGGAGGGAGAAGAGGGGGAGAGAAGGGGGAAGGAAAGTGGGCCTCCGGCGCTCTCAGTGACCGAACGAAACGCAACAATGCAAGCACTGTTACTTCACGTCTGTTTTCTGTGAGAGGGTGGTACTACCTCGAGCGAGCCGACCCATTCATGCTGAAACCAGTAATAGCTTCAGCGTGCCTCTACCACCTACATATTTATGGGTTCTTATACAATGAGTGGTGTAAGAGAAGCGATTACTTCACATCGCGCATTCGTTGCTCTATTTAAGATAACGTATAAGATTTATGATGTCACGCGACGCTGGTTTCGTTGTACCGAAACTTTCAGCTGTATAATTAATTATGTGTAAATAAAAAAGTGCGTTCCAGTTGCTCTGATCTAGCTTCAAGGTCGCGGAGACCTCGCTTCTGTCACGGGTGATGCGTGCCACAGAATATATGCATAATACTATATTATGACGAGATTATTCACCGGTTTATAAAGCTAGCGTATCTTTTATTCTACCGCGTTATTATTATTTTTTTATTACTATGACACAATATGTATCATGTGTCAAGAATAGCAGTAATTTTTGGATTTTGTTCTGTATATATAGATAGCGTTATGTGATTGTAACAGGCTTATATACGAAACTGCTTAATCAATTTTACAGACCGGTAGAGGTTTTTTCGTGGTTTAATTATATAATAGGTATAAAATTTACAAACAAGGTGTATCGTAAAGACACATGATAGAAGTGAAACTTTTGCATTACAGGGAAACATTTAAATTTAAAAAATACAATAAAAAGCCGACCTCATGCGATGTTCCCAGGCGGTCGGTCAACCACCAAGTATTGACCACGCCCTGTGTTGCTTAACTTTGGCGATGGGACGTGAACCGGTGTTTTCAGAACTACTGGACACAGTCTTTCCCACAATCATTTTTCGTCATACAAAAAGGTTACCGACCAGAGCTATCAACGCTATTCGACACAGTATTCACCACAGTCACTTTTCGACATACAAAAACGTCAGCGATCAGAGTATCAAAGTTCTCCAATAAGAAATTTTACTTCAAGAGACATATCACAATTAATACACATAGAACACGTAGTTTACGACACGTAAAACAAAAAAAAGAAACCTTTTCACGAGAATAAACTCGTTAATAGAATAATAGCGATTCTATTATGACCACCCAATAAATAAAACAAATAATTTAATCATATAAAACACCAGATCCATTATGTCACAACCTGTCGACTTATTTTGCCCCCTTTACTAATCGATTTGTTGAAACATCTCTAAGACTATATGAGTGTGTTGCTAACAAACGTTAAGTTTCCAAATATATTACAAACTGCTGTATATTGCTTAATTTATTAGCAATAAAAACTATTACCTAAAAAGTAAAATCGTGTCGTTGTCACAACTAGTTGTTTTCTTTCGATCCGGATCGTCTTGATGACTTTCGAGGAAGACTCATAATTAATTGAGGGCTGGCTTATCGCGTATACAATGTTCAGACCGCAAGAATATATTATTTTGCAATGAAGTCATTATTGAAATGATCTTTATCGTTGTTCTGTATAGCTGTTGTTTGCATTCATGGCTGTCCAAATTTACATGAAGGTATATATGTTTTTTGAAATACGTAACGGTCTATCTCAATGTAATGTTTATTTTTTTATCTCATTCTCGGAGTTAAACATAACGTAACAGTTACGAGAAATCGTATTATATCTAAAAAGTTCTAGCACCTGGTTAGAGATGGGTCACTAACTGTCATGATTAAAACCCAAGGGATTCAGTCAAAACCTATCATCATACCTACTAACTAATCTTCTTCTTCATCTTACCCTTATCCCACATAAGTAGGGTCGGTACAACATGTTTCTCATGTTGTGGTATATGATTTGGCTTAATTTTTACGATCGGCCGCCTGCCTGACATCAACCCTCCTTGGGATTATTTTATTGTACCACTGTATTTATGATTATTATTATATAGTTGCGAAGTCTGATGGGCTCTTTTAGCCTTACAATTGTTTGTTCCGGTTAAAAACGAAGTTCTTGAAGATTATGGTTTGCTTGTTATATTGCCATTTTTATGTAACGGAAAACTATCCAACTTTAGACTGCATTTTCTGGTTTTTTTTTTAAGGTTCGTGGTTTCAGAATTTTCTCACTAATAGTAATACAATATTAGATATAATAAACCATTATAAAAATATAAAATAGGAAAACTATAATAGAAAAATAAATGCAAATAAAATGACATGTCAGCGTCATTTAATTAGTGTCATACTAACTAATCTATTATCATTAATTTTATTCCAGCTAGTAGGTGGTGAAAACTAACCTATACTAATATATAAAGCTGAAGAGTTTGTTTGTTTGTTTGTATGGTTGAACGCGCTAATCTCAATAGCTACTGGTCCGATTTGAAATTTTTTTCCAGTGTTTTAAGTAGATCATTTACCAAGGATGGCTATAGGGCTATATATCATCACGCTAAGACCAATAGGAGCGGAGCACCAATGAAGACTGTTTCAAAATGTTCTTTTTTTCTTTTGAGAGCTTGAGCTGCGTGTTAGCTTTAGCCCAAAGTAATTATATTTGTAATGTACGAATTAATTCTTGTACATTTTTAAACGTTAATTAATCCGCTTTCACCTGGCTGAGCCACCCAGTGGTGGAAAAAAAGGGGTTTAACCACCTCATAGGTTTTAAACCTGGGTGGAGTATCCATAGATAGTTTCTCGTAATAGCCTATTAATGCTTATTGACCTTCGCATACATAACGTGTTAAACATCGTTCACTGCACTCGAGAATCTATGATATTGTTATTGTAATTCAGCATAATTTATATTCTCACCTGAGGTTACCAATGACTTATGTTCCAGTTGAGAATTACACGTAAAATCATGAATATTAAAATAGTCACGTGACTTTACCGAGACATTGAATTCTCATATAAAATATATCAACTGAATAAGATTCGTTCCAATGCTTAACAGTTTAATGAATACGAATGAACGTAATAGAGAATTTGATATGTGGTATTATATCGACGAGGAGTTCCGATCGAACCGTCGACTTGAGCGGTTGTCCGTTTTGCTGCGCGCGCTAAGTTCGATTTTAATACTCGTGATTTAGTGACGTCAGTTATTGTTTGTTTCGATCCGGCACACCTGCGCTTCACAGGTGCGCTGCACCTGCGTTCTTTTTCTTGGAACTGAGTGAGACCTTTCCTTGTATTTATTTATTGCTTTATCTATTTCTTGGTATATTTATTTATTTACTCTTTTGTTTATCTATTTATTTACGTATTTCTTTAATTCTTCAGTGATTTATTTTTAAATTTATTTTCTTTTTATTGTTTGTTTATTTAAGTAGTCTTATGCTATTTTTCCCCTGTTTCGCTCAGGTACTTATTTGCGTTGTTTTCCTATTTTGTTTAGTTTTAAACAGCTCCCTTTGATCCGGACTCGGGATAGTCCGTTAAATTCATTAAGGCGCGCCCCCCTGCCCCTCTGGCAGGGAGGTTTCACATGTCTTCCCCCGCCCCACTCCCCTCCTCAGGCCCCGGTATGGCCGCTGAACAAGAGATCAGTCTCTTAGAGACTGAGCTCATTAGCCTCCGCGGCTTCATAGCCGCTATCTGTCCTCGTCTCGTAGACGATTACGATGCGTACGCTGCAAAGCATCGCACCGAGCTCCCTTACTCCTCGAAGCCCACTCCCTCGATCTATGCCAAGATCGAGGCTTCCAACAACTTCCCAATCCCAGCCGATCGCGATAGCGATGACTCCGACTCCGACTCCGGCTCCGACATGGAGCAAGACCCTCCTGCTCAGCAGGACCCCCCTGCCGAGCAAGAATTACAACACTTGAAACGTAAACTGCCTAAAGTGTTGGATTCGGTAGTCAGTTAGCCATTTTACGGTCGATTAAAAAAAAAATTGTTACAATGCCTTCGTCGAACACATATTTGATTTCTCAACGATTCTTTGTATATTATCTAATATGCTATTATATAATATTACAGAAACTGGAACCCGTCGACGGTCTAGTGACATATTCGGCAGATTTATTGGAAGCAGCGCTGTATCTCTGCACATTCCAAACACATCTGGTAACTATCATTATTACATAAAATATTTAATTAAGTTTTAAATAACCTTTCAAAATAAATTAGCACCTTCTATATCAGCATCTAAAAAAAAGACATGTTTATGGTATTTTTGACAAAAAATATACGGCAAATAAATTTTAGGACTAACAAACCCCAAAGCATATTAACGGTTTGCCGAACCGGTTAACACCATATCAAGCAGATTTCGGTATCAAATGGCTATTGAATGAAATTGTAATCTGATATTGACTCGTCCTGTGCATCCTCTAAAATTGATTGTGACGTGTATTCCAAGTATATTTAAGTTACAACGATAAACGAGATCGAGTATCTTGCCGGTTCTTCTCGATGACTGGGTTGCTTTCCAAACTGATGGTAGCTATGACGTTTATAAGCGTCTTTTTAGGGCCTAAATTGAATAAAATACTTTTAATTTTTTGTTGAACTGATTACAATTATTGCAAATTTTATTTACCCTAGCTACAATTTATAAAGCTAATTTCACTTCATTGCATATTACAATATATTATCGTAGAGTAATTTCTGTTTGTGTTATTTATAATGTTTCTGATGGAACAGGTCACAAAAAACCGCTATCAGCTCACAGGAGCCACGAGGAGATCGGTCGACGTAAATCCAACCACGAAACTACCGAAGATACACGCTACCACTCCGCTCCAAGCGTCATAGATGAGGTCCTACACAGGAGGGACTGGGAGAGGTCCACCAAAGAGCTACACATACCTCTTAAACCTCGTACAAAGGTAGAAACACCTGAAAGTCCTGTGAAGGCTCCACACGCTGATCCAGAATCGTCATCCATTGAATTCAAAAGTGAAGAGCAATTACACAAACCTTGTAAGAAACATTACACTAATATCAAATCATCTAAGAGCAAGAGAGATGCCGAAACAGGAGATAATCAGAAGTATAAAGAAACGACTAGTAGTGACATCAAGGACACTGATGATCGAACCGATTTTTACATCGGTGATGTCAAAGAAAATAATTCTGTTATAAGAAACGCTAAAGATCTAGAAATAAATACTGCTACGACCAGTAATGAAACAGATTTTCGAGGGGAAAGCAGCAAAAGCGTTATTGTTTCCACTAAAGATGGAATAACTACAAATTGTAAGCTGAGCAAACCGGTCAAACCAGCCTGTAAACCTAAAGAGGTAAAGCAATCTTTAAATGAATCAATAAGGACAAAAGAGCGACCCAGGCAGACCTTAGCGCCTCTCGAAGAGAATCAAGCTAGATTATTCAGTTTCTGTTTGGACGAAGTAATTGATCAGCTGGAAACATTGGACAGATCAGGCGCAACGCATCACAGTATGGAGTCGCGTATCAGCGGAGCTATGTCTGTTTTTCCACCACCCTCAGTTGGTAAGTATTTTGTTTCTATATTTGTTGTTTTTTAACTTCAAATGTCCATTATATTCGCATGTATTATGGAGTAAACAGATATTTTCATAACGTTTACGTACTTGTGAAGCTGTGCACGGACGACCAAATATATAATCTGCTTTAATTATATGAAAATGTTTAATGTTATGGCTGCTTGAATGTCTGAAGTCATATGTGTTATGTGAAATAAATTGCCAGGTCAATAGCATAGTCAGTTCGAACCCAATGGTATTATATCTTTTTCAAAAATAGTTAACTGTTTTTGGTACTATGTGCGTCTACCATATAAATCCTATATTATGCGAAAATATCAACGGTTTGTAGAGATATATGTATATATATATATATATGAGGCATATAGAATCAAAGACAGCTAAGTGCCACAAGTTCTAAAAAGGAACTGAGTATGGAGCCATCTAGTCTTATTGGTTGCAAATCACCATTTAATTCCTACAAGAAATAAAATACAGCCTTTTAATTTTCGTTTTTGAATATAAGTAAAACTCCAACTCTGAGAATAGATAAACATTTTTTTCGTTTCCTGCAAATTTGGCACTTAGCTGTTTTTGATTTTATATGCCTCATATATATATAATACATAATATTACTATTACTTTCAAAAACATTTTTACAAATGTATATGTTGATCAGCGATGATTTCATAATTGAAACATGGTAATCATCGAAATAAATGTAGATACCAAAACAGACACCATGACTCATATTTTAATGGCGTCTCGTGTAGTTTTTCAAGTCTCGTTTATTCACGTGAGCAACGTGAATTGGGATGTTTTTTAAAAACAAAAGTTTATTGTGTATAGTTGTCTGCAACGACGATATAGCATTCGTTCCAGACTGGAACGCGTTCACTATTTAGACATTGTCATAACCAGTTTCGAGCGCATCGTGCTGATCGGTCTAACTTGGGGTTATATAGGTACCTATATCTAGCGATACATCTTCGTGAACTATCGGCGTGTTATTGCAACAACGAAGATTGTCCTTATAGCCACCTCGGTCGATATCTGCCATTATCATTAAAGTGTCAACATGTCCCGAAAACATGGCCGCTTCAAATATTGACATAATAGAGAGAAGTACAAACGCTGACGCAAGATCTAAGTTCAAGGTTTTTCGAAACTTTATTAAAACTGGATTACTTTTAGATTCACGCGATTCCGAGGTTTTATTCTTATTAGATATGTCGATTACGAATTCCAAATAACATGTATTAGTTTCTTAATTACATAATTATTGTAATATTTAGGAATTAATTGTGAGATTAGGTATCGAAGAATGTTATAACCTTAATATTATAACATTTAAATGTAACCTTTTTCGAACTTTAGACTCGTTTGTTTACTCTCTTAAATATTCAAGATATTTGTAACGTTCTTGCGTAATAGGAGGATCTTACACCAAATTGATGTATATTAGATAGAACAAACCAGTTTCTTTTACGATTGTCATAGTATATTAAGTTGTCAAATAATTGATGAAGAAATATTAGCAATTGAACAAATTATCGATTTCGTTTTGACTTTATCTATTACGCAACGGAAAGTGTCATCCAATCGGCTGACTTTTCTATATTCCATCGTTACAGTATTATTAAGCATAATATGGTAAACGTAGATATTCCGAGATATAAACTGAATCTATCCTTAAAAGTATCATACATTTAAATGTGAGTTTGTTTATTTGCATACACATTGTCAGGGATACAGAAAAAGACACAAGATACTTTTTACCCAGAAATATTATTGTTCCTAAAAGATTGTTCAAATCTATATTAAAGCGAGGGAAAAGCTAGTGGACAAATAAATTGATCGATTCGGTAAGGCGGTTGATGGATCCAAAATAACTTGTGTAGTGCATTATTGAAAATTAAATAACCTTATTCAAGATAGCAGCACAAGATCTTAAAAAGTGATCAAGGGAGATGTAAGTATATGACCAGGTGACAGTTTAAAGTTGAACATCCTTCAATCCTTTGGTAGTTCATAATCAGTTTAACATATAAAATAATAATATCAACACAAATACTAATAAACAACAAAGAAACAAACTTAGTTAAAGTTTGTTCTAAAACTTTGAAAAGTATCGGAACGAAACTTATAAACGTAAAAAAATTACATCTTGGTTCAATGAACAACTTTAAAGGAGCGCTTTTCAAGGTTAATCATTACGTAACTGCTTATCAACGGAATACCGCACGGTCGAACAAAGGGAAGCGGAGCGGGGGTTGAGGTGCGGGACGCGGGCGTATCTACGCGGCACGGTGCGATTCATTTCTTTCCTTATTATTACGCCAGTTCGTTTTTGCGTAAATCACCAGATGTTGAGTGCATATCAGTTATTCTCTACATAATTTGGACAAATATTAAGCACCTATTTTTAAATTAATTTAGAACGAGAATCGACTAATGATGATCCTGTAAAAATATTGCTAGCGACTAACCAGTCGCTTGTATAGTTGTTTATCTCCCTGTCGAACCTTACAGGATACACACTTTTAAAGCCATAATTATCTCCAATGTATGTTCTTCAGTCAGTCTTCATGCCCCGATAGCCAAATTCTTACGTCGAAAGAGAGTTCACGTCACGAGATCACGATACTCAAAGCAATTGTAGTATTAGTTAGTATTAGTATTTGGGATTAATTGGCCCTTACTTATGTCAGTATTAAATATAAATGACTAAATACAAATCCACTATCTTACTGTGCCAGATTGTTTGTGGGTAGCATTGCAAAAATAACCTTTAGCAATTATATTGTCAACTTTGTCGACATTCTTACAATACGACATCGTCGAAATACCATCGAGCCCACATAATAACGATAAATAATTGTTACTCTAACGAGAGAGAATGCAAAAGTTTGAAATATTTTATGTTCACCTCAATTGGATCGTGAGTTTGTGAAATAGTAATTAAAGAAATAAATAAAAAAAAAGTTACATTCTATACTAATCTTCAATGTATATACAACTAGCATTTGATAGCTATTTCGCTTAATTACACGTATAATTTATCAATCCATCGAGAACAGTACATTTTCTCTGGAAGAGAGGTACACTACCACTGAGAGAATAGTTGGCCTGGTATCTCAAGGAATCTTAGCCTATAGCCTTCCTCAATAAATGAGCTATCTAATTCTGAAAGAATTTTTCATATCGGACCAGTAGTTCCTGAGATTATCGCGCTCAACGAAACAAACAAACAAATCCTCCGGCTTTATAATATTATCATAAATAAGTCCATAGACAGTAATACCGTATAACAATGCGTTTTAGGTAGTTACATCGGTAAATTACTTGTATAAATAATACCGCCGATGAAACCGCGAATAAACGACACTTTGAATTTAAATTATGTAATTTTATTTTCGTATCACACGCCGGCCGATGGTTGTCGCCCCTTTACTGTGCCTTATCGAACACATATTAGCACATTGATCGTTACATTGTTACCCTGTGTTTATTTATCTAAGAATTACACAATTACAGTGGTAACAATGTCAGTTATGTATTCTATAATACATACTAATAAGCATAGTGTACTTCCAAGAGTGACGTGTTCACGATTGACATAAGTGTAAGATCATTAGTGCAGTTCGTTCGTGTCGTGTCTTTCGAGAAACAGCTTTATTGTCACTGTGTATATGTTTACCATATTATGTATATTACGTGGGATATTTCTCTCTATGGAGTGATTAACACACATTTGTAAACAAAAGTTGTATGACATTTATAGTATTATTTTTATTATTAAACATATACAAAAGAGACGTATTCGAGTTAATGTTTGAAACGTTTTTAAATTGAACTTTTTTTTAATTAAAATAGAAGCAAACAATTTTATTTCTTGTTTAACTTGTTGCAACAGTTCACCCATTTGTTTTGATTTATTAATTTTTAAACGGATGCGACTAAGGTTACGTACAAAGTTTCCTATTTTGGTGTTATTGTAGTAATTTTTAATATTATCCAGTTTACGTACAACATTATATTTCTTTGCGATAAAGCGGTTGTATAAATTTTATTAAAATACTAGTAGCTATTGCCCGCGACTTCGTCCGCTTTGAGCTAACGCTAACAAGCAGCCGAAGCACTCAAAAGGAAAAAAACAAACGATTTTTAATTATCCGTTATTGATGCTCCACTCCTATTGAGTGTGGGTGCGTGATCTTAGCGTGATGATATATAGCCCATAGCCTCCCTCGATAAATGAGTCATCTAACACTGAAAGAGCTTTTCAAATCGGACTAGCAGTTCCTGAGATTAGCGCATTCAACTAAACAAACAAACCCTCCTCCAGCTTTATCATTACATAGTATAAAACAAAGTCGCCTACCGCGTCTGTCTGTCTGTCTGTTCGCGATAAACTCCAAAACTTACTGAAAGGATTTTCAAGCAGTTTTCACCAGTAGATAAAGTGATTCACGAAGAAGGTTTTTGTATAAAATTTGTCAAGGATTTTTTTATAGTCAGGGCGGGACAGCGTCTGCCGGGCCCGCTAGTAATATATAAAATTAAAATATTTATCCGAGTGTCCACCAGCTGATACGCTTAATTTGACTCGATCGATTGTATAACAATTCACACATTCTGCAATAAATGTAGCCAAACGGTTACATCAACTGTTAAATGCTTAACTGCTTTTTTTTTATTTCACATTTAGTAAAACCCGTTGGATTTGATTTTGCTATTATATATAACAGCATAGTTTTCTAAATTAATGCTATTAACAGTTTTTATTAAATGTTAGCTATGTTCGCGACTCCTAATCGATTCCGTGTGGGACCTAATGTAAAAAAAAAACATAGGGACTAATAAAATCATCTGAATGTATTAAGTCCATTTAGTTATCTACTTTTCTCTCGTACTAAAGTCGCTTGGTCATTAAAATTACAAAAAGTTTTGATAGAGTAAACCGATTTTAATAAAACCAAGAGTAAACGTTACTTCAGGATATGGCTTTATGAGGTTTTATCATGAACGCAGTACTTTAGCAATGATTCGTATTCAAGCAAACAGACAGACATTTCTAAAAATGATGGAAATATATTTTATTACTTATTTCAAGACATCTGTATTTAACAATATTTTTCACAAAAATCTAAAGACACGTTCGTTACAAAAAAGATAGAACCCTGGCTTCAAAAAGGTCTCATATTAAATACACCGCGGTCGCTAAATGACCGCCGCCATCTTGCTCTTTTGTCTCGCTTTCGTTACGTTAGGTTAGACTTGCGATAAAAGGTAACGCGAACTTGCCTCGGGCGAGCGCGGTGCATTTATTAGGAAACTTTTTTAAACAAAGTATTTAATACGTATTTAACACATTTCGTAATAACACGGATTAGGATTACATTCTTATTATACATATAGATATATAGACAATTCTATACAAGTGATTGTTATATAAACTTTTACTGAGATTTACGTTAGGTACGATAATGGGACGGGGCGTGACAGGCGCACACCAGACATGCGGTCGTCGCAGTCGATAGTCATCGCCCGTGCCTCGGTTTCATGTTACCACTTATAACGCGGTGTGAATAAAAAATTACACGGGCCTGCCATGTTAGGCCCGTTACAGAGTGCAAGCGAGTGGCGGGCGCTTGCACGGGTGCGTGTAGCTACCGCACCACGCCGCAATTAGCATTTACAGTGATGCTAACAGCGTCTCCATTAGTATGTCCGTTGTTTACCAATTTGGCTTTTTGATTTGGGTATCGTTCAAATCGTTACTTTATAGCATAAAAATATTTAAGAAAAAAATCCGATGGTATTTAAGCGTGCCTAAATGACGATATTTTTCGTACTTGACGTCATTTAGGCACGGTTAAAAGGTATCGGAAAACAATCTTTTTTTCTTTAATGTTTTTAGGCTATACAATAATTATTTGAACGATACCTAAATTAAAAAGACAAATTGGTTAAACAAAACTAAAAACATTAGAAAAAAAGATTAACCATTCCTAAACGACGAAAAGTTCGTCATTTAGGCACGTTTAAACGACATCGGATTTTGTTTGTTCTTAAATGTATTTAGGTTGTAAACTAACGATTTCAACGATACCGAGTTGGTAGTAACGGAAACCGTAGTCACCACTATACATTAGAACTAAACGCGCCCGAACAAGTACTCCCACCCGCCTGCACTCTGACACCTTCCTTATACTGGCGGGGGGCACGCAATATTGTCGCGATCGCCGCCTCACTCTGCCTCCATCGTAATTTGAATTAGTGGTGGTTAATATATTATATACCAATTCGTACGACGTGAATTTCAGAAATCATTATATTCGTTATTATTTTAATGTAATAAAAAACGATATACATTTAAATATATTTCATTTATTGAACATTTAGTTGGGTATAGTTCGATTCGTAGATTTTAGCTATTATTGCGTAATATTATTTTAGCTATAGCAAGGATTGGTCGTTATATTTCATTTAAATATGATAAATCGCATTTATTCAGTATAGCGTATATAGTTTCTTATGTCGTTATAGTTATAGTAACAATTATTGCTCGTGTAATAAAATAAACATTTCGCACGTTGTGTGTGCTAAGTAAAAATCGCAATAATTATCATCTTTGAATTATACATTTGTTTTTTTTTCGAACTGACTACGCTATTGACCTAGCAAGGTCTTAACACCTTCACCGCACTAGACACAACTGTAATAAGATCAACAGTATATCTTCGACTCGTTCCATGTTTTATGCAACTATTGTGGTCCGTTTTCGCCCGATAAATCGATTAAAACCTATCCAATAAATAACATAATTTGTTCTACAATAGAATGAAAGTAAACTTAATCGATTCCGACTGTTTTTAACGTTATTGTGATTAATGATCGTGGGGCGCCGTGCGTTAACATTTGTACTACATTTTCTAATCTACGACGGGTATAATGAAGGATGGGCGTTCGAAACAACACACTTTCGCAAGCTCGAGTGAGTACGGTTTCGCGGGTGCACACGTCGACACGGTGTAAATAAATACGCGACGCTGTTTTTTCCGCTGAATAAAAAAAAAACCACTACTACTTCAGAAGTGCAAAGTACTACAATTATTTGCTTTTTACGAGCTATTGTTTGATGAATAAACTGTAATTAACGATCGATCTAATCGTATTCCGTCCTTTGCTATATAAGAAGCGCCGGTTATAGATTGTTATTATTGTATTTTTATTATTTATTGTTATATAAACTTTCCTTTTTTCCTTGTGTTATTAAGGAAAATTATATTATAATTGTTCTAGAATTACTATAATTATTAAACATTATCTATTCGTACATCGACATGAAATCACTATAAAGTAAACCAATCACCTTTTTTTATAATTGCACGGCGTTATGACGTCACATGTCTGATAGTATGCAAGTACGAATGAAACACGATGGCGGCCAACGAGTCGTGTACAGATCGCTATCACACTGTCATTAAAAATAATTCGAATATTATCTTACCCTATTTATAGATTGAGAAACCCGTGACCGAGGGACTGTCTCACAGAACGCGGGATCAATGGGAAATAGATCGCGCATCGTTGAAATTTGTCCGGAAACTCGGCCATGGACAATTCGGCGAAGTGTGGGAGGGATTGTGGAACAACACGACTCCCGTCGCAGTGAAGACACTCAAATCCGGCACTATGGATCCGAAGGACTTCCTCGCCGAGGCACAGATAATGAAGAAACTGCGTCACAACAAACTGATACAGTTGTACGCTGTGTGCACTCTGGAGGAGCCTATTTACATTATTACCGAACTTATGAAGCACGGATCGTTGTTGGACTTCTTGCAAGGTAACTATTCTTCTAAATATTCTAGATATCAGTACTGAAAAAAGCATATTAATCGTAATAAAAAAAATTATTTTGATGGCTTTTACAGGAATTCAAAACGATGCCTATGATTTCTATTTTTTTTTTTGTTTTTAACCTCTCAAAAATGAGGTATTTCTCAACTCGGTTGTATTTTTTAAAATGTTTGTTACCACAGGACCTAGTTATTTATAAATCGATTTGAAAAACAGGACCTAGTCATTTAGAGATCGATCTGAAAAACCAGGACCTAGTCATTTATAAACCGATTTGAAAAACAGGATCTAGTTATTTATAAACCGATTTGAAAAATAGGATCTAGTTATAAATCGATTTGAACAAATCTTTTCTTTTTATTGGATTGTGGGGATTTTTAAGGTATTCCCATTTTTATTTAATCAGTATTGAACATTGGATTTCGATAATACACCATGGAGCTATAAAATTCCATAGGAAAATATAGTGATTAGTAGGTTATAACTATCTAAGACTGTAGTAAGTACATAAAAATGGCTAAGGGTGTTCGTAATACACTTTTCCAGAGTGAACCTTTTTGAAGTCGGTTTTTTTTAAAATGGTTGTATTTTAATAAATAACTACGGTAAATTATGAAAATGTATGTGTTCGTCTGTCTGGTTTAATAATTTTAGCGTGACTTAGTACGCTTAGCGTAGGCGGTTAAATTAAGAACTTTCTCATGCCCAAGGATATTAGTTTCGAATATATTACAATGGATTGTAATTTTTATTACTAGATACAAATATTAAAATGAGTATAGATTTAATTTAAAGATAAATCATGTCAACAACTTCATTTGCACACACATTTGTATTGTCTGTGCATATTTACAGTCTAGCTTTATCTATATGTTCGAATATCTAACGATGTTTTGTTTAATGTTTAATTCCAAGAACATACAGTTCTAGTTAACACTCTCACACAGATAATACACGTGTAATTGATTTAAAATTGTACCGACCTCATTGTTATTTCCTTCGTGAGAATTGTTCGTGGCGCCTCTAAAATTTTTTTTAAATAATTTTAATTGCATATAATTTGCTTTTATAAATAAAGTAAATATGTGCATAATATTTTTACGAATAATACAATAAAAAAATAGTTAATACATAAATATGTATTTATGTAAGGTTTTAAAAACGTACATTAATTAATAAGCGATTAAATTAATAACTATGCATCTTTGAACTGTTAATATTAATATATTTTTAATTGTTAAATTGAAAATACATATTTACCAAGGTTTTAAAAACGTACATTAATAAGCGATTAAATTAATAACTTTGCATCTTTGAACTGTTAATATTAATATATTTTTAATTGTTAAATTGAATACTTCGAACTTCGTGTTTAAATTGATGTTCCTTCAAAACTTCCCATTGACCATTTGTTTCATTAGAGAACTATAATGATTAATAAATTTATTATACTGCAATGGTATTATAACTAAAAAACATTAGATACGTCATAAGAGCTTCGACAGCGCCTTGTTAAAACTTGGCTAACTAGCTTATTTTTGACGGCTGCCCCCGCCAATCATCCCGTATCTAAGCAACGTATAACTATTTCTTTTTCACCACCGATATTGAGAATATGCCATCTTACTTTCACATTTTATCTAAGACAGTGTGACGTAAACAATATTACTTTATGTATGTGTGCGTTATCGTGCTATTTGTTTTGTCAAAATATAATGTAGCCTACCTTGCTTACAGCTTTTTAGTTACAATATCATTGATTATACTGTCGTCCAAATAAAGAGGGTAGTGGCATCTGTCGTTTTTCTTCGATATTGAGGTTTAATATCGCTTGGCAAATGCAAAAAGGGCGCATAATTTCCCAAAACCAAAAACATTTTTATACACTCTTCTTGCTTTTGGCACGCGATCTAATCTAATCTAATGTATTTTTTTTATTTGTTTATGAGCGCCTGTTTGCGAATTACACTCAGTCTAAAACGAATTAGTGGGTATTTTGATATGACGGCGAGTTACAAGTTATTCAACTTTTCTCCGATATGTGTATTAGATATATGACGCTCTTTTCCCCAGGGCGATACTTTCTTCTGAGAAAGATAAAAATCTACGATAATGAAATTACATTGAAGTTTCTATTATTAGTTATATGTGTGTGTATGAAATTGAGATAATAATCAATTAATCTTCGTAGCTAATAACGAGATGATGGTGTAGTAATTCACTATTTCATCGTTTTAATCTTTACTGATATTAGAAATGAGAAAGAGAGCTTGTTTGTATAGTACGATTTCATTCCTTAACTATTCAATCGATCAACATGAAGTTATACACCCCACGCCCGCGTAACCACAGATCACACCGCCGTGGTCAGGGGGTAAATTTCGCTCCCGCACACCAGACGAGGCCCCCCTCGGCAGCGGCTCAAGCCTAGGTCCGTTCCCTCGGCGTGAAGCCCTTGAATACGCCGCTCGCGCGATACAGTGACACAAAATCTTACAACACTGCAACAACATTACACATATCACCTCCACACGCGTGTACACATACACGCTTACACATAAAAGTGGAAGGGTTTTTATTTTTGTTTTTCCCTTATTGAACTGAAACAATTTAGAAAAAATTGTCTGACACTAAATACATATAAAATTTGTATGTATGCTTGGTACACGTATATGTTTCAATAACTCATATAAGTATGAATTTGTAGCTTAGCATAGGTTAGCTCATATAGGTAACGCGAATTGCATAAGTCAGGCAACAGCCCAAAGCCGAGATGTGCCGTGCATCCTTGAGCTAGTTGTCAAAATAACATCGGTTGAGTGCCTTAAGCGCTCGCCTTAGTAGTCCGGTGAAGCTGTTAAGACCTTGCTAGGTCAATAGTGTAATCAGTTCGAGAAAAAAAAATAGAAGTTATACATACATACAAGTTGTCAGGAGTACAGAAAAATATGGAGCCTTTTATCTAGAAGAGAAAACATTGTTTCCAGGGATACGTCACATGTACATTAACGCAAGCGAAAACGAGAGCAAAGGATAGTTAAGAAATTTTATGGAAATATCATATAGTGAATTTTATATTTTATTCATAGTCTTATATTATTTGGATCTATATTTTGTAATATTGGTGGTGTTTTACGTAATATAGTTTAGTTATTGTGCACAAGTAAAGTGTATGGGAAATATAACCGCGGAGTATGGATTCTGACTTGCCACAAAAACTCCCTGGAAAGTTTTAACAAGGCGGCCACCATCTCGTTAGTTTATTGAAATATTCGCACGATATTTGGAACATCATTAGCTATTCGACAATGGCAATAATAATCTACTGGAATATTGGTGGTGGCCAAGAAAAGAGTAATAATAAAATATTGGTTGTCTGTAAAGTCGGTTTACGGGCGATAATTTTACGTGATGACGTCATAAGAAAACAATGATGAAAAATTGACAAAACAGTTCAGGTGTGGGTTGTTTGCTGACGCTGTCTCTCTTCTACTCGGACGCATCGGGCGATGGAGTGGAAGAGAGATAGGTGCGTCACGAGCCGAACGTTTAGGCCGAACGCGCCTCTCTATCGCTTCTTCCGCGCTCTCGCTTGCACGCTCGGCTCAGGCGGAACGTGACAATGATCCATGCTTTTTCGTGCCTGCAGCCGGCATTCATCGATTTATAAAACGTTATCACGTCATTAATGAAATATCGTTTGGTACAGGTAAAGGTCGCGGTTTGAAACTGCAGCAGTTGATCGACATGGCGGCGCAGATAGCGGCCGGCATGGCTTACCTCGAGTCGCAGAATTACATCCACCGCGATCTCGCCGCCAGGAACGTGCTCGTCGGTGACGCCAACATCGTCAAGATTGCAGACTTCGGACTCGCCAGACTTATCAAAGTAATCTATTTTATCTACTTATTTTTATAATATCTACCGATTTCAGGTGCTTGAGAAGTCTTCAATAGGAAGGAATTCAAGATAATTAAAAATATTTACATTTCTGCATTATTTTTGGAAAGAAAATTTATTAACGTGGCTTACGGTAGGAGTTGACTGGTAAAAATCGTCACGTAAGAAGAAAGCATTATGGCCTATCCGTATGATTTCATCTCTGTCTATTCTTATTGTATACGAGTTTGCGCGCTATTTCAAGAATCGAAATTTGTGCAGACAACTTCGATACTGAACGAGTGGAAATTTGATTAAAGCTTATTTTTAGTCGATGTATATTTTTCCTAAAACACAATATGAAACTTTTAAAATTGCTTCTTTGCTTTCCGTTATTTGCAATGAAAATGATAGAAAATAAACATATACATAGTACAGAGAGAGATGAGTTGCATGGAGGCGGTATAACGGCTTTTGGTTACGTGACGGAAATATACAATCCACAATCTGTATCTCCAAATCTAATTATAATTGGACCTTGAAGAAATAGTGTAAGGAACTGACGAGGGTATCCTGGCCGTACTGATTGTTCTACAATAGGTATCAATAATCGAAATAATACATTCATATTTTTAACGATAGCTCACATATTCAAATTAGAAACAGATCACTGGGTCTGTAACCTGCCTGTAACTTGTCACAGGCTTGGAAGAAAAAAAAAATGTATTAATAATTATTTAGATTTGTAAAAATTGTAAATAAATACTTAAAACATATGTTTGTAAACAATGATAATCCGTTTACTTCACCTCTCGTGCGCGTGCACGGCACATCGCTTGCCCTACTTTTCAGCGATAAAAAAAACACACGATGCTGAATTGAAAAGTAAAAGTCGTAGTTTCTTAAAATGTTAATAACTCGATATTAAATGAAGATAAACGTGATAATTTTCCATTTAGATAAGGAGTCAAGTTTCGTAAAAAAAAAATGTATTCAATAGTTTTTAAGTGTTGCACACACAACGGCACATATCATTTTATTTATATAGATATTATGCACGCAGTGAAACTTGCATTGGTAGTAGTAGATTTTCAATATGAAATACCAAAGGACAGAGAGAAGTGAAAGGTGACAGACACCACTCGAGACTGCGTATGCGCATATACGAAAGAGATTTGGACCTTCTCTCGTATTCGAATCATTTCGTAACGTTCAGATTAGAAATTGGAATCGAAATCAAAAATACCTACTCGTATTTCCTTAACTTTTCAGTGCGTGTTTTTATCGGTTTGAAATAATAAAATTAAAACTTTGATACATATTCTTGTATCAAAGTTTGTATTTTTATTTTACTTAATCAATTTAATGTACAGATATATATATGAAGATAAAACTAGACTTTGCTCGCAGCCTCACGTTTATGGATGATAATATGTATCCTTCCAAGACACCTATAAATGTTAGAAAATGAGAAATCGAGTAATTTTTTGTCCTAAGCTTTAAATCCGTAAGAAATTAAGTACCTGATTAAAAGTATAAATGAAAAGTTTCAACCACTTTTTGACCACTTTGGTGATGAAATTTGGCAAGTACTGAAATAGTTGCTATTTATATGATATGTGCTATGATATTTTTATAACATCGTATCGTGCTAAATTTCAAGTGAATAGGTGAGTGAAGATCTTTACCACGCTCGTTTCTCCCGTTTTTTTTTTTCATTTATTATTTAATTTAGGGGCTTTTGACTCTAGTCATATCAGCCCCATCATAACCTAATTATACTAATGTTAAAGCCTTTCATACATCTTCTTTTATAAAATCATCTTTCACTCATTACACATAGCAGTAACCTCACTCGAAGGTTTTTCTAAAATACTATGGAACATGCCAACATCCAGTTTATTTAAATTACATTTTTTAATTAAATTTATTCTAACATTATTGTTTCTGCCACATTCCGTCAGAAAATGGTGAACGTCATCTATAATTCCGCAAGTTTTACAAAATAGGAATTACATTTTAAAAGGTGGTAAAAAAAATATTCATATGAAAATTCGTCAAAAGTTCAATCGGTTACTGTTTTATATATATGGATATAAAATAGAGAGTCGAAAATAATTACGTACTAATAAAAAACGCGTACGCAGCCGCGGGAAGTTGCTAGTTTATAAATAAAATACAACATTGTACAGTCCTTCTAAAAATATCACCATGTAGTTAAATATAACTTAAGAAAATAAATGTAAGGTAACCAACCGCAGACGAGCTATTTGCGGCTTTCTATGATTCATCTCGCTAGTCATTTCTCCTCAAGGTTAACATCGTAACTCTACCTTCGATCCCGTGATCGATTTATTCTACACTAAGTTGATATTATTACACTTGCGGTTTATTGCAACTAACGGGTTAATCAGACGGAATAGCGAGCTGGTTTTCATATCAATTCTCATTAATCCTTATGTTATATATACTAAATATTATACATACGTATGTAAGTCTATTTGTTACACTTTCTCAAGCCTTAACTACTGACCTAATCGTTATAAAATTTAGCATTTCTTTCATATTTAGTATCTAGCTATGCCCGTGTGGAACTTGATGTACATAACAGTAACTAATAAAATCATTTGAAATGTATTAAGTCCATTTACTTATTTACTTTTCTCTCAGTCTCCGTACTTAAGTCGCGTAAGTCATTAAAATTACAATAACTTTCGATAGAGTGGACTTTATTTTTTTTTTTCAAACTGACTACGCTATTGACCAAGCAAGGTCTTAACAGCTTCACCGGACTACTAAGGCGAGCGCTTAAGGCACTCAGCCGATTTTACTTTGACAACTAGCTCAAGGGTGCGCGGCACACCTTGGCTTTGGCTGTTGCCTGATACTTGCAATTCGCGACCTATCTGAGCTAACCTAAGCTAAGCTAACTATTCATACATATATGAGTTGTTGAAACATATATGTGTACCAAGCGTACATACCTCAACAACCCTTATATATATTTCGTATCGGATAATCGATAGAGTGAACCGATTTTAACGAAACAAAGACTAAATGTTACGCGCAGGTATGCTTTATTATTTTATTATCAGGAACGGAATACTTTAGCAGCGATGCGTGTTCATACAAACAGACAGATATTTCTAAAAATGATTGAAATGTATTTTATTAGTTATTTCTAGCAACAATTTATTTCCACTAAACGTACTATACGTTATTCTTATTATATGTGTCGATAGTTTTATATACTACTAGCGGACCAGGCAGACGTTGTTCCGCCCTGATTATGAAAAAAATCCTTGACAAATTATATACTAAAATGTTCCTCATCAATCACTCTATCCACCAGTGAAAACCGCATGAAAATCCGTTCGGTAGTTTTTGAGATTATCGCGAACAGACAGACAGACTCGGTAGGGGACTTTGTTTTATACTATGTAATGAATGTTGATTAGATAAGTTCCAGAAATCTCTTTTAATATATTATTAATAATTTAAAATGTGTCCGCAAAACTCAAATGAGCTAGTTATAGTCA
This sequence comes from Antheraea pernyi, assembly GCA_015888305.1. Taxonomy (NCBI): domain Eukaryota; kingdom Metazoa; phylum Arthropoda; class Insecta; order Lepidoptera; family Saturniidae; genus Antheraea; species Antheraea pernyi. The sequence goes on along the minus strand of MU159571.1, from coordinate 36,993 downwards.
TAAGACCAGTAAAAGATACTATTATGAGATTCTACAACAAAGTCTCAAAGCACATTACCGATTTGCCGAATAGTATGTTCAAGTAACATGTCAAGCGGGTTTTGATGTTAAAAATGGATCAATACGTGAATGATGGTAAATGTCTGGAAATAATACTCTCTGTGCTCCCGCCTAATACGTTTGTAAATGTAATACATTTTTCTAGAATGTGTACGATATGAAATATACCAGATCGAGTTTCTTGCTGATTATTCTCGATGACTGGGTTGTTTTCCGAACCGGTGGTAGTTCTGACGTTCTTAAGCGCTTTTTCAGGCCCTAAATAGAATAATTTTGATTTTTTATTTTGAATAACTACCATTCGTTTTTAAAATTAAATTTGGAAAGACTTAAGTCAGTGGTAATTTTGACGTGCATAACGCCTTCTCGGGGCCTTAACTGTATGAAGTATTTTTAATTTTCGTTTGAACATATTTTTTTAAATAATATTTTTTTCCGTTAACACAGGAGGACGAATACGAAGCACGTGTCGGAGCACGGTTCCCGATAAAGTGGACCGCGCCAGAAGCGGCGAGTTACAGCAAGTTCTCTATCAAATCAGATGTATGGTCATTCGGTATACTACTCACCGAGCTTGTCACCTACGGCCGAACTCCTTATCCCGGTAAGCAATTTTACAACATAAATTATTATTCTTGTATATTCTTTTATGTACAAAGTATGTAAAATTTCAATCCATAAATATAATTTGCATACAAACTTTCTTTGTATACAGTATAACTCATTTTACCTCTCCGATGCATGCGCACCTCACCACTTGCCTCATCATCGCCGCAAGATTATTTTTTCTTAAATGAAGCTATAGTGATATTTTATTCCTAAATACGGACGAGGTCTTTATAAAGTACATATAACAAAAGAAAAAACGGTGTATCGTAAAGGCACACGATAGAAGTGAAACTTTAATTTAGTAAACAAAAATACACCAACCTCTATCAGACCAGTGACATTACAAAATGTACAAGTGATTTAATAAAACTGTGTAGTTCACACGGGGTAGTACTGAAACATTCGAAAAGAAAGCGAGAAGAGCGTTCTCCAATACTCCAAGGCAAGCGACACACTGCTCTCACTCGACACAGTGTTTACTCCCACCACTTTTCGCCACACAAAAAGGTTGCGGGTCAGAACTTCATAGCGCTCCCATAAGAAGTTTCACTTGCTAAAAATTTATATCGAAATATATCCAAGTAATTTTTAAGTGACGTGCGCAAAATCCATAGACCTCTATCATTTTATTTACATAGATAACGGAATCAGTAGATTACCTAATGGGATTAGTTGATTACATAATGTAGTCAGTTGATTACATAATGGGATCAATTGATTACATATTGAACTCAGTTGATTACATAATGGGATCAATTGATTACATAATGGAATCAGTCGATTACATAATGGAATCATATGTTTACATAGTGGGATTAATTGATTACGTAATTGAATCAGTTGATTACGTATTGGAATATCATTGAATATATTCGTTTCAGGTATGACAAACGCGGAAGTACTGGACCAGGTGGAGCACGGGTACCGCATGCCGTGCCCGCAGAACTGCCCCGCGGCTCTCTACGAGATCATGCTCGAGTGCTGGCACAAGGACCCGCTCAAGCGGCCCACGTTCGAGACGCTGCAGTGGAAGCTCGAGGACTTCTTCACCATGGACAACTCCGAGTATAAAGAGGCTTCCACCTACTGAGCCAGGCCCTCCCTGCCGCCCCACCGACGCGCACATTCGCATCATGTGAGTTCTAAATTTTATATATTCTATAACAGCATCCGGGTCAAATGCTATCGAAGGGGCTCACGGAAGGGGTACTACATAAAATAGTGGAGGATGAAGACACTAGAGAGCCGCTGCTGACGTTCATGGAAGACGTGGTACAAATAGCAAAAATGAAGAAAAAATTTTCGAAAGCAATAGTCATAAATAAATATATAAAGTCTCGGATAATGTCCGGGAGAAAAAGAGGACTTAAAAAAAAATGCTATCGACCGAGTCGCGGAGCTTCTCGCTGAAGGACAACATCGCGAAGAGACTAAAGCAAAGTGGTAGGTAGGCCTTCTTTATAAGCTTATCTGGCTACCTATCACCCTCGAGTTGAAAATCTATTTGAGAATCGGCATGTTCCAGCAACTGCACTTGAAAGTCAATTCCATTCAAGTTTAACGTGCATACCATCTTAGACCATTTAACATCAGTAGAGTTTGTGGTCAAACGCTAAAATGTACAAAATATACTTAAAAAAAAAACAAGCTAAAAGTAAAAACGCTAAAAGTGAAACTTTGGATTACAAGAAAACATTCTTTTTTTTTAAATACAACATAATGCCAATGTCACGCGCCCGACGTTTTTCTTGACTCGGGTGATCAAACGAGTACCGGCGTTTTCAACACTACGCGACACAGTGTTTACCCCGAGCATTTCTCGTCACACAAAAAGGTTGCCGATGAGAATTTCAAAGAGTTCCCACAAAAAGGTTTACTTTATAAAAAAAATCGATCACGTCCCGATAATCTCGACCATTTTTTAATCAATGCTAAAGTATCGTCACAGAACAAATAAGTACAGTAGACGCGGATTACGACCGACCTTGACTCTAGCTGTTAACTGTGCTCGATTGTAACGCTACAAATGGTATCTACAGTCTATATATAAATGGACGAATATAAAACAATTTAGTTTATTTATTCTCTAAGCAAAATCGAGTATCGTATTAAAATAAAAATGTATATTAGCAGTTTCGATACTTTTGACCCACTTGACCGAAGATCTTTGTAGAACATTTTATATATTTAGCTAGATTTAGAAAACTAGTTCCATAATATATTTGGGAACAAATAAAACATGAAAAACATGATTTCTTTAACTGTAATAGAGTCTTGCTGATAAAAATAACTTGCACAAAACAAGAGGAAATAAAAAAGTAATCGTACGGAACCGGCTTATTATACTCATCATTTTTGTATTATTTCTACAGACTCTTGGACTAACACCTTTTTCTGCTTACATTTATATATACAGTAAGCATTGTTATTTTATTTATGAGTAAGCACGTATCACCGTTTCACAGAGTCCGGGGCTGTACCACATGCCGCCGGAGTTGCAACTGCTGCACAACAGCGCGTCGATGCAGTACCTACAGATGCATCCGCTCGCGGCGCAGACGAGCCTCGCGCAGATGCAGGCCGCGCATCAGGCGAGCGTGCAGCTGCAGCAGCATCAGCATCAACACCAGCATCAGCAGCTGCAGCCGCCCGCCGTCGGGATAGTGCGAGCGGCGCGTCCCGCTCGCCCGCTCTGCCTGCACCACGCGGCGGCCGCGTACCGCGCGCCCTAGAGGTACCCCCTCCCGCCTCGCACACAACGCCCGCAACGCTCGCACGCACGCGTGACTACACCTCGAACGTTACACGAATCACTGCTATATATCATACGCGATAACGAAAATCACTGTTATATTTCACATGATAACTATAAGAAAATGTGACCATAGAATAAAACTTCACTCTAAATAATCGATCGAGGCAGTCATCAGGATCGTCTACAGAAGTGAAAACTCAATACAATAAAATAAATTAATTACGTACATTTCATGTGTAAATTGAAATATTATACATAATGTACAGAAATAACGCAGGTATATTATGTGCATATATATACACAGTATACTACAGTATATAACTCATGAGAAGCGAGCTCAACGCACCTTTCACTTTAAAAATTCACGAGAACATGTTTGAGCATAGTTAGGTAGACACGTACCTTGGGTTGTTATAGATCAATAGATATCTGAATCAACATACATTTCCTATTTGAATTTAAGGAGTTACTTGGTGTATCTTCGAAATCCAAGGTCGAAAGCATTGCATTAGTAATTAAAATGAGACTCCTTGAGTATGTTCTCTTTCCATTAAAAAAAGGAATTTCGAAATCAGTTTAAAATTGACGGAGGTCTGAGGTTATAAAACATTTTAAAAAAACACAATGGAATTGAGAAACTCCTCCTTTTTTAAGTCGATTAAAAATCATTTCAAACGAATCGCTGCTATAATTCACATATGATAATAAATATAATTTCGCATATCACGTGATTTAAAACATTACATCCGAGACTAGTTCGTCCTGGACGTACGCATGCAGCAGACGTAGGTAACTAGACGGTAGTCTGAGTAACTTGACAAACTAAATTTCTAGAAAGTAACAATGCAAATCGTTGCCTAGTAACATAACATGCAATAATAAAATTATACATCATATTTATACGTTACCCGCTGTCTAGCAAAAATATACTAAATACGTACTTTTACGTAATCCGTACCCATTCACAGTTTACAAAGAATGTAAAGGTACGTTTTCCGCATGCAATATGTTAACATTTCAATTCATAAGATATATACATTTTCAATGTATTTTAGTAAAACCTAAAAAATAGTTTCTTTCCAAAAATGCATATCGCAGTCGGAAATAAATATACGTTACGATGAGAATCGTCATATATAATATATAACAGGTTTTCGTTTATCGCATATGAAATAGCAGTGATAAGAAAATCATTTCACAGTGATAGAATTATATAAAAATAATTACAATTGCCGTGCCTACACCTGACCTACCCGTAATTAATTCTGTCGATGTTATACGTATTTTTACGTAAATCTATATTTAAAAAAAATTCAGACTTTCCTGTATCGATCAATGAATTGCCCGAATTACCTAAAACTGATTCCTACAATTATCATTGTAATTAACGAATAAGTAGCAGTTGAATGATTTCAAAGTGTAGTCTTTTCGTTTATAAATAACCGGATCCGGTGTCGGCAGTTACAACATTCCTCTATACATCTGACGGTGTTAACGTTTATCGAACAAAATTGTCGGATACTTGAGATGAGATCACGTATTTAGATTGTATGCAATTTAGAAAATAAATTATCGTTATATCGTGACAATGTAATCGTAATAAACACATAACCTTGATTTGACATCACACACAGATCATGTGTCATGATTAATTAGTAATCAATATTAAGGGATAAAAAAGAAATTTATAATTTTTTTGTCGAGCAATTCGCTGTGAACTAAACAAAAATAGAAAATCTGTCGAGAAACAAGTGATGAAGTTTTACTTAAATACCTCTCTGCCTATATGACAAATGAACTGGGCAATTTCAAAACAAGGTCATGTATCTATTTTGTTTTACTGTGGAATCGTTGTAGATATTGTTATTCGATATTATTTACTTTGCTATTGCAGTTTTATAATAATAGCAGTGTAAAAAATATCTCGAAAACTAGACATATCCAATGAATTTCCCCAAAATTACACAAACATAATTCAAATAATATAACATTGACTGTTTATTATTACTCTTCCATCGATAATCGATTAATTTAGTCTATATTGAATTCCCTAAATGTATTTAATTTACTATAGATAATAATTATCATCATTCACGTGTTATGAGTTACAAGTGTCTTTGTAAATGGTTATTAGAAGTTTCGAGAATGTTTCATACAGCGCTTTAGTTCTACATTTTAATTATTAACATATAGGTTATGTCGATGGCATATTACAGCTTTATACCGACATGTATTGTTTACTTCGTTGTAGCGTTTCCTTTCTCTTATGAAAAATAAAATATATTCTAGCGGCTGATTCGATATGATTAGATGAATAATAAGGAATTACGCGCAAGTTAAATAAATATAAAGGTAAGAGGCTATTATTGCGTTTAATGAGAGTTAGTGTGCGGTTTGATGTTAACATTGTTATTGTGGTATGATTGGCGCTGCGGAGTGATTGTGTGTCGGTTTGTCTTTGGAGAACAAAGATGGCGCCCGGTGAACACCGTGCAACTGTGCGTGTATAGGAGGAAATTTAGGTCTCGGCAGGGATAAATTATCGTGTTCGTATAGGAACACGACTTTACGGTTTTATGTTCTAATAATAATGAGGCACATTAACCGATCAGGTATATTGATTGTCACTTTTCGTATACCATTATGAATGTAGTATATTATATAATTGGTGATAGATGCCAAATAATCCTAATAAAGAACTGAATTTTATATACATATTACTGTTCTGAGGGTATTTAGTCGTTAAGGATTTTATTTTAAGTATAAAACGGTCGAAATAATCTTATTTATATACAATTTTTTTTTTTAATTCAGTAGCAGTTTTTATAAATTCTGATGCTCAAGTTTATTAATTTTTGATTTTTATCCAGTATTGATGTTTATTTGTGCCAATATTTTAATTTTAAGCGAAACTATATTCGTTAGTAATAATTATATTATTACTATTCAAGAAATAACTCGTGAAAATAAAACTGATTATTATTATTATTGGCCTAAGTAAATAAATATTCTTTAATGCGTAAGTTTTATATTGTAATATGGTAGAATATGATATATAACTATATATCTGTACGGTTATTTATGAAGTCTAGAATTAACGTCGAATTATTTTATTTATGCGCAATTTCTATGGAAAATATTACAACTGTGCAATATTATTTTCCTACCCGGTGCTTAGTATATAATTATAAATAAGTTTATACATCCTCAGAACATTTCAATAGACCAGATCAGAGAATATTTAATAGACGATGAGAAATGTAATTTACTAAAATAGTGTGTTTTGTATATTGAATTACCCCGCGACCTTATTATATGGCATGTATATATATATATTAGTACCAAGAATAGATGCTGGTTATAATAGCGTTGAGTGATATTAGAAATTTGGTATTATAATAGAACGTGGTATATATTCTTCGAGATCGACTCGATCATTCCAATTGGATCATTGCAGTAAAGAGTAAATAAGGCAAACAACAATTTTTCGGAGTTAAATGAAAAAAAATATCGCACAAATTAATAATCGATTGTCTATTTTTTAAGAAACTTGGATTTCGACGTCACAAAATACGCGAAGTGGAATTAGTATAAAAAGAATACGAAACTGTAAATAACGCGAATTTTTTAACATGACTAAATTCATTTTTTGGCACTTCTGTATTCTGAAGTGAGACGTAACTTGATGACGTACATACCGTTTTGTCTCGATGCACTGTGGATAATGCACGAAGGTACACACACGTACACGAGAATTATATATATATATATATATATATCCAAATGTTCCAAGATTTACACGTAAATATCAAACAATTTGTATTACTCGTTTGATATATCGTTAAGTTATTTTAAGTATTCCAGCATTCCCAGTAAACACGTGACTTTAGTTTATAATAAATACAACACGCATGTTGTAATATTAAAGTCACGTGTTCGCGGGTTAATTTTTTTACTTTCCTATACTATTATAACATGTATAATTTATTTTTACACTTAAACGTTAGTTAAACTTTAAGACGCATAGCTGTATAAAAACGCTTCATGCTTTATATCGTAATGGCTAATTATTTACGCTAAGTATTGTCAAGTTAAGACGTCAACGTTATAATCATACTTTTAGATAGCCAAGTTATTAAGGTATTTTTCATTATAAAATAGGTGTCACCACAATTATAAAGAAAAGAGGAATATACGTAGACACTTAAGTACGAATGTTTAGATGTTATGTTAACTAGAATTATTTAATTATTATTGCTGTGTTTTGTACAATTGTACCGTGTTCCAGCGATGGAGGTCATAGGTTTGTTTCTAGCGCGACTGATGTTATTTGATACTGTTGGACACGTGGTACTAACGTTTTTTATTACCTCCGAGTATCAATTATATCTATTTTTTTAGTTGTATCCCTAAGCCAGTGTTACACTGTTGTGAATCACTCGGATAGTATTCTATTTAGCTTCATTTTGCTCATATATAAAATATGTTATTATAATTCTTTACAAATAAAAATGTTTGGACACGAACACCGTTGGGAAACTCGTGACGGCAATCTGGCACTGGCTTTACGTATCGTATTGATTTTAATTATATTTCACGTATTTGTATAGATTTTTTTAACACAATATTAATAAATATAAATGTGAAATACTTTGTCTTTGATTTTAGGCCCTTTATCATATTAAATAAATATGTTGTTTTTTATCTCTCCCTTTTTTAATCGCATTACAGTAAAAAATAGGTAAAATGTAAAAAAAAAATGTTGTGACTGATTTTATTTAATAGTGTGAAGTCTATATTTATATTATTGTTTTATAAATTTTATTAGTGTGAAGAATCGAAATGAATAAAATAAAAAAATCGTTGTCCGGTAAGGAGACTCCCATGAAGAAAAAAAAATCCTTCGCTTTTTCGTTAACTCCGTATGTAATTCTAAATTATTTTCGCATTTTGTAAAGAATCAAATCAAACAGTTTAATTGATATTTAAGAAGAAATATTCATTTACTAGCAGACTGGCGCAACTCCGTCTGCGCCAAATCGATTATTACCGGTTCTAGTTGTATTTCTAAAGGTGAAAAATCTTTAAAAAACCTAGAACGCGATTGCAGCGCCACCTACCGGAACTGTATTTCCAAACTACCTAGAGACACACTCAACCACAAACCAAGTGACCAAGTTAGTATGTGAAAATTTTTAAATAAACCTAGAAACAGTTTCTGCGTCAAATCGATTATTACCGGTTCTAGTTGTATTTCCAAAGGTGAAAAATCTTTAAAAACCTAGAACCCGATTGCAGCGCCACCTACCGGATCTGTATTTCCAAACTATCCAGAGACACACTCAACCACAGACCAAGTGACCAAGTTAGTATGTGAAGAATCCTTAATAAACCTAGAAACAGATTGCAGCACCATTTTCTCGAATATTTTAAAATCAAGTGCCTATATAGCAATTTGATGTGAATTTATATTTAATTCATATCAAACGGAAAGAAAGAAATATCTTATTCATAATGCATTACATGTTATAAAGTATACAAGATCGGATAAAAATGCAGCATATCCTATAGGTAAGTGTTTTGAGAAACAGCGTTGATTTTGTCTGGAATCCAAATCACGGTGAGTAAAAAATTAATAACAGTAAAAATTATAAAGTGTAATATATATAGAGAAAATAAATAAAAGTAGTAGTAGGATACATAAAACATAATTTTAACATATGAGATGAACAATTGCAGGCGTAAACAAAATATATATGCAACACAAATTAAATGCAAAACCTTTAACTTACAAACATTGCGTTCTTAATAAAAGCTTTAAAAAAAATAATTTTAAATATAACTAACGCGTTGATAATGCGCATTGAAGGGGGCAAGTCGTTCCAGCATCTGGTAGCAATGAACTATCTTGAAATGAAGTGGTAGCATGCCCATGAGTACATAACATATACTTCGAAGCTCTAGTTCTATAACTATTTTGTTCTCTCGATCAAACTATTTTTTCATACAGATATTCAGGCTTCCCGGTTTTTATCACACCCAATAACAGTGCAGGCGCAACTGCCTCACATTTTCCATTTTCAGGAGTCGCTCTTGGGTTAATAAAGGGTTGACATGAGTTCGTGGTGGTATATGAAAGCAGAAACACGCGTAGGTATTCCCGATATACACGTATGCATTTATGAATCATGCAATTTCGATTGTATGATTCACAAATGAATATAGCTATGAATAGCTTCTAGGTCAGACGCGACTTCTCAGATAACAGCCCAAGCCGAGGTGCCGTGCGCCCTTGTGTATGATATCTAAAAACCAAATCGGCCGAGTGCCTTAACCGCTCGCCTTAGTATTCCGGTGAGGTTGTAAAGACCTTACCAGGTCAATAGCGTAGTCAGTTCGAGAAAAAAAATCCGCACAGGTATTCTGTACTCTCTGTATACACCGCTTTGTTCTATGAAGAATACAAGTGAGATACAACATACACAATATCAGCATAGTTTATAGAGAATGAGCGATTCACATAACATCTAAATTCCGTACTATTTAATGTATGCGAGCATATTATATAGAAGCTTAAGTCTATACGTACTATTGCGCCACCAGAACATTAAAAACGCAAGGATGGATCCATAAGTAAACCAAGATTACGAGACATTCTTTGGATATAATAACCGAGGATCGATTGAGCGTAACATTTACTATTTTATTTTATCCTAAAACAATAACTTAAGTCTTGATTCATCTTAGGTGCAGTATCCATGGTATCACGTGTAAGATAGTGTAAATATAATTGTAGATCCTAGCATAGAACTGAAATATATAATGCTTCTTGATACTATTAACGATGTCAGAGCTATACAGAACGAACAATAAACGTCCTAAAATTGAACCCTGTGGGACTCTCAACTGGAATAAGGATCGATATAACTTTGTCACCGATAGCACTCCCTCTTTCCACACATTGAAATCTGTTACTCAAAAAACTACGAAACCATACAACAGTTGTCGAATCAAAGCCATAATACTTTCATTTAGATAAATGCAAGATTGTGTAGGAACTTAAAACTTCTCAACATAATGTTGTCTGTAGTTTTATGTTCTGGCAGCAAGATATATCAGTTTTCTGTTTTTCCGATTTGTGATAACTTGTGTCAACATAATGTTGGCCACGGGAGAAACTCTTCTTAAATCAATGCCAACCAAAGAGTTTGTTTGTCCCTGAGACTTATTAACGGTCAGAAACTGGAGCCATTTGAAACATATGGGCAAGTCGGTGGGGATCATCGGGATCTTTAGGACGTGCGCCAACTGGCCGGCTGCTGGACTAGTAAGGATGGTCGCCACAATTAAGTCTTTGATTTATTAAAAGCCTTATTCCATTGCACATATTGTATGGGCTTAAATTCCTTAAAAGCATGATAGATGTACCAATTTTTAAATGTAGCTCTTAAGGTGACATGCCCGATAGATTTAGTGAATTTAAAAATTGTAACGGATAGTGGTATATATCTTAACAATACACACTACCTATATGTACCTATACCTATATAAATGACTTGTATATTTTGTCTAGACCCGATAATTTTTATAGTATTAGACTGTTGACTGCATTAAAAGCATTGTTCTTAGGCGACACTAATGCCCATGAACACAGCGAACATAAAAGTATTTCCACCCATGATCGCATGTGAGTTTCTGAGGTCCTTTTAACATCCAATCCAGCCTTCCAAGTCCATTCACAAATTAAATTATTAAAAACAATAGTGCCTGAAAAGATTAATATAAAATATAAAAATGATGTAGAAGGTCTCTTCAAACATTGTCTAATTGTGAACGTTTTCGACAAAGTTAAAATGGCCGTCATTTGTAAGAATCTGGATGAATTTAGTAAGCTTAAAAAAAAAAGTACGACCGGACTTTTTGCGCAATTTGACAGATGTGCCCACCATGTACACACTGCCTCGTTACAACAATTACTATGGTATACAATAAAACCACAAGGAAGTAATGTTAAACAAGCGAAATGTATTTTAAGAAGATATTTCATAAATGAACTACCTCGAAAAACTTAAATATTAAATGTCGGCGTGTTGACGAACATTAATACAACGCAATAGCGGTTTCATGAAGAGAGTCCTATTGTATGTACATGTAATTTGATACACTCGTCCCATGTTATTAGTAATGTCTCATGTAACGATATGTCTAATGGCCCATCAGGCACGTATACAGAGGGGGGATAGTTTGGGGTTAGTTATCTGCCCCTCCCCCGAAAACTGACGTTACATAAAATAAACGGGATCATAGCAATTTTTACAGAGTTCACATGGTTGTGGCAATGTTTGTTGTCCCCCCCCCCCCCCCCCCCCAACCGAAAGT
>MNPI01013543.1:0-168906 GCA_015888305.1 Antheraea pernyi | reverse complement strand
TTATAATAAAATTAATTGTTTTGAGTTTTAGCTTCTGCCGGCAGCCATGAGGACTGCTCATGCTTAGTCCTCATGACTGCCTCGACTTTTTTTCTAGTTGTCTTCTTTATAATTTTTTATAGATTTCTACATGTTACTAAAGTATGCAGGCAATGTTTTTCAAAGATTGGATTGACAAAATTGTCAATAATTTATTTAAGTTTTATTACGTTGTGTTGTGTATCACTGCAAATAATAAATGATTAAAAAATAGATGATTTGTTTATGTTCAATATGCAGGATTATGTATAATTTGCATATAGTTCAAATTTTTAAATGTTCTATAACCAAAATTTTGTTTTGTTTTGCAAAATTACATGAAATTATAAACTTTTTATAACCTTGTTCAAATTTAGGATACTGTAATATCGATTACTACGTGTTATATTTTTATTCTAATAATCGTGAAAACATTTGATGAATCGATTTAAAAATTTATTGTTTTCGGGGAAGAACGCTATTCCTAGTTCAGTGTTGCCATTATAATAAAAAGTAATAGTTAAAACTGAAATATTAGAATCGTAGCTTTATAGAAGTGATTATTTTGTTATCAATGTTATTATTATTTTATTATGTGTAACAAAAACCGTTGTGTATATAAATGTCAATATAATTTTAAAAAGTTATGTGCTTAGATTGAGTCCGTATTTGTAGTTTGTCACTATTGCCACCTACACTTTTATATATGCACTAATTACTCGTCTAGCGATATATAACATAACTTTCACTCTAGGCAGATGACGCAACCATCTTTTCAGTTTGATACGAACCTCTATCTTTCCCTCCACTGACTGTTGCCATTTCAACTACTACGCTTTGCTACTACGTATATAATTGTACCAAAAACAGTTACAGATTAGAAAATTTTCTACGTTACAGGTACCTTATGAAACCAAATAGAAATATATTATGTGTATTTATTTTTGATCATTTACATAGTAAAACAACCCCGAATATATATATCTGAATTTCAGAAAACATTGAATTGCAATTCGACACTTAATTTTTTAATATCCTCTTGTCCGTTATTTGTGTTTAAAAAATTTTTAGGTATATAAATAATGCTATAAATGCTTAGTATAATTTTATAAGTTGGAATTGTGTTTAATTTTATACTTAAACCCAAATTTATGATGTAATGTTTAATATTAATTTGTAATATGATACGCTTTTTCATTTTCATTTACTTTTTTAATAGTAAGCCAAAGCCCAAGAAATACGCTTTATTCAGCATATCACCTGTAATTTATACACATCATTATCAATATTATCCACAAAAACTAATCTTACAATTTACTATTACATTATTATAGAGAATATGTTAAGTTTTAAAGCGTAACACAATTAATAAGATGAACTATAGAAAGTGGTCAAAAAGTTGTTAAAGCCATGAAATCTAAATTCTTCAGTAATCTTTCGAGTAGTTATCATTATCAATATCTGGGAATAAGTATCAACAATAGACAGGAATCTAAGCACGAAAAGTCGACCTGGAAGTATCCGGATTGTAAATAGTTAGCGAAAATATGGGATAATACAAACACACCTATACGATCGACACTGTTCCTTGTTATCTTGTTACGCCTCTTTGAAGTTAGATATTTTTGAGGAACTTAACGACTATTTCAATGACAAGATAAATGATACTTCAACCAAGGTTAATACTAATTACCCAAAAGTAAAGTTGTGACGACGACTTCTGTGAATTTTTAAACAAAAAATTAGGGTTATTGGTTTGTAAATCTGAAAAATTAAATTCAGTGAATTCCAAGTAGGTTTTTATAGAGCATTAATACATTTCATGCAACTTACGAGATGCTGTGTGTTCCCGAACGTAAGAAAGAAAACTTATTGACAGTCATCAATCGATTCTCTCATACGACTTGTAATGTAACGGATTATCAACGAGTTTCTAAACTATATCAACACTTAAGTCGTCTAAAATCAATTATTGTAAAATTTGTAAGTCCATATGTATGGAGTCTTACCTTCATTGAAAAGAGACAAAAAGGAGCATCCAGGAAATAATAAAATTCTGGCCATCTAGCATCACTAGACCAAATAGAGCGATCTACGCAATGAAACATTTATATTCAGTAAATAAAAAAACTGCATACTGCTACTACCTAGCAATCACCTGTTTGCCAGAGAAAATAAAATATGAGTTCGTTTGGTATTGGGTAGTTTTATTTTTGTACGCAAAACTAATAACACTAAACCTATAATGGTTATCTTTGAAGTTACAAACTCTTTGTAAGTTTTTCTACGATTTATATTCATGCTTGTTTGGAATATTACTGTGTAAAAACCAGACTAGGCCCCCCTCGGCAGCAGCTCAAGCCTAGGTCCGTTCCCTCGGCGTGGAGCCCTTGAGTACGCTGCTCGCGCGATACAGTGACACAAAATCTTACATCACTGCGACAACATTACACATATAACCTCCACACACGTGCACGCATACACGCTTACACATGCAGGTGGAAGGCTTTTATTTTTTCCCCTTATCAAACTGAAATAGTTTAGAATATTATCCGATACGAAATATATATAAGAGTTGTTGAGGTATGTATGCTTGGTACACATATATGTTTCAACAACTCATATATGTATGAATAGTTAGCTTAGCTTAGGTTAGCTTACATAGGTCGCGAATTGCATGTATCAGGCAACAGCCAAAGCCGAGGTGTGCCGCGCACCCTTGAGCTAGTTGTCAAAATAAAATCGGTTGAGTGCCTTGGGCGCTCGCCTTAGTAGTTTTATTAGGTAGTATTTATTAGTTTATTAGTTAGGTTATTAGGTTATTAGTTTATTAGTGTAGGTATTATTACCAAAATGAGCTTGGTCTTAGGATTAAAACAGAGGATTTCCATATAAATAACTCAAATAACAATTATGATCTAATTGTTTAAACAGAACCTTGCTTTGTTAGTACGAGCACAGACCAAAAGGTTTTCGACTATAGACTTTCAGACATGATCGTTTAAGCTGTAAATGCCCGTCAAGCCAATAGCGTAGTCAGTTCGAAAAAAATCAGACATGAATGTATAATGAATCAATTATCAATGCTTTCGAAAAGATGAAGGTAGTGTTTGTATGGCTATTCTTAAAAAAAAAACAGTTTTATAAATGACCTCCTGAGAATTCCAATGTAAAGAATATGGGTTAGTTTATGTGAACGTAAGCATGCTACATATTTACGATTGAATATTCATCTAATTTATACTACGCCCTCATGAAGTCGTGAATACGTTAATAAAATAAAATAAATTGAAAATTTTATAAATTATTATCGAATTTTGATCACTATTTAGTAATGAAATTAAACTGTAATTAAATTATAATATATTTATATATTTCAGTCCATTGTAAAATTGTATTTGATGTTAGATTACGGTATAATTTCAAGTAACTTTTTAGCTGCCAACACTGTTCTTATGTGTCAAATTTCACAATGACAAATTGATTCAACCAGCTGTAGCTTTTCTAAAAACTGCGTCATAATTATTTTATTTTATTACTAAAATTACCTTGTGAACTTGTCAATATCGTGAATATTCATTGTAATAAATTTGAAATTGCCAAATCTCAAAATGGCATACGCCTACTTGTTCAAATACATCATCATCGGTGACACAGGTATTGATTTTATTTCTTGATTTTTATTTATCCTTATTTTGTTGTCTTCTGCTTTATATGCGATATATAAATATCAATCTGAATCTTATTCATGTTTTTATTTACTTGGAGTTTCATATTTTTGTGAATGTGTTTATATGTAATACGTTCTTTTGGACTGATATGAAAACGCCTACGCTTCCAGTATCTACGTCAATTACGGGTTCAAATATGTAAATAATTAAATGTTGTGACAGTTTCATGCTCATTCTTCTGTTAATAATAATCTATCATTACGGATTAGCATTAAAATTTGATTAACATTTCTTTGTTATCTAGATGTTTTTGTCTCAAGGACTCTCTTTGTTTATTGTTATTTTGTGAGGAATCGGACCTAATGTGGTATTTTATTGTATTGAAGAACTTGACTTGTGAGTTTTTACAAAATTTACGGGTATTTTATGATCAATCCTGTTTGTAGAATATTACTACCATTGTTAATTGGGTAATTATCAAAATAATAATTGTTCCGCTAAAACTGTTCATGTCCCTTTCGATGCTAATCACAAAACGAATTCTGGACACACTTTTTGACTTCAATATAGTTGAAAATCTGAATGAAAGGTTTTATTTATAAAAAAATTTTTTTTTTTCAAATTGTTTCTAAAAATCTAAAGAAATTATTGTTGTAAGTTATTCTTGTTTTGTAATTCTCATCTTTTCAAATTTCTTTAAAATTCTATATAATATTATTTGTTTGTAGAAAAAGTTTGACCACAATTATTAGAAATAGGTAGGATACATTTACCTATACTTTGTGGAAGTAAGTAAAATAGTGTGGAGAATACGTCCCTTTAAAATCCAGGAATGAGACTCATGAATATTTTATGTAGGATATGAATTAAAAATAAAAATGATTTATGGTGCTTCGAAAACATTCAAACTAATTCAAACATTCTATTTTATAAACTGTTATTTCAAAACATTTCATAAAATTCCAGGTTTCCATATTAAAAACATTTAATTAATAGGTATTGAATTAAAGAGGTAAAGTTTATGAGTTTGTGACATTGTAGGGGGTAATCTCAGGAACTACTGATCGGATTTTGAAAATTCTTTTACCAATATAAAGCCACGTTATTTGTGAGTGTCATAGGCTATATATCATAACGCTAAGACTAATAGGAGCGGAGCAACAATGTAAAAAGTTTGAAAATCGGGGATTTTTTTCCTTTTGAGAGCTTCCGCTGCGTTTAGCCCAAAATAACTATTTTACGCGTGCGAAGTCGCGGGCAGAAGCTATTAACTAATTATATAATCTATAATAATATTATAAAGAGGTAAAGTTTGTGAGGTTGTAGGGGTAATATCTGGGGAGTCGGAGAAAAATGGTCGAACGAAAATGTTTCTTACAAACGCTGTCTTAACTATGAGAGATATATTAGTTCTGGAGAAAAGTTGTAACTTGATAATGCTTATTACCGCCCTAAGAAGTGGGCAGGGTCGGCTAGTGTGTAATTAAAAAATGTGTTTCAAATGCAAATATTTTAACATTTGTATCATCTAATATACAAGAGACATGCCAGTTTCCATAATTTCAAAATATATATATTTTTATACGACAGAGATTTAATTTACTATCTTTTTACATTAACATGAGAATAACTATTGGTATATAACTTTCACTGAATGCAAGCTCTGTGAAATAAATAAAAATGATTATATATACCTGTACATATATGAATGTATATGTATTAGGCTGGTACTTATTTAGGAAAAAAATTCATGACACTCCTAAATAGGATACAAATAAATAAAAATATCCTGGAAAGTTACTGCTCATAATTTTAATATTAACCCATCTCCCATGACAACCAAAGTTTTAAACACAAATAACATGTGATAAGTTTTGTATTGTTCTTTAATTTTGTGTTGCTTAAAATTTATACAGCTACAAAATAAATGTTTTTATAAGAAATTTAAAACTTTAAAAAGCTCTCTTATGATGTTTGGCTTAACATCAATCAATTCAAAAGATATTCAAGAACGAAGTTCAAGATATTGTTCATTCCGCTATTTTACAGGATACTATTGAAATTTAACTATTGCACTTGTCTTTACAATGTAACTTTGGTACTATTTCATGATTTTTCAACATAGCATGTTAAAGTAGGTTGTAAAATTCGTTTTGGTCAACATTTTATTAAAATAATTGTATAATGATTTTTCAAATCATTTTTCTTAGTGCAATGGTATATTTGTACTCTCATTTACATTTAGCTTGTTTTAGACATTATATTTTCTGAATATTTTTATAAAAACATTTTAAATTTAAATACTAGATCTAAGATAAGAAACTTTCTATCCCTACATAGGCAAATTTGTAGGAATGTAGTGGAAGGATGTACCTTCTCCATTATGCTTTTAAAAGTAAACCAATATTTAAGAGATTTAAGAATTTTTAAAATAAAAATCAATACATAGACAATAAATCTAACATCTGACGATCTAGGTACAAAAATATGTTTCTTTTTACATCTTCATTGTATTTTTTTAAACATTATTTTCGAATTTTATTTAATGTTCAATAATATAAAGCATGGAATGAGTTTTTTTTACATTTAAAAGTGCTCGCTGCTATCAAAATCTGAGATCTAGTGTAAAATAACTCTTTTGTAACCTCTGTAAGTGGCAATGTACTGATGGCAAGCATCTTTGTACTTGTTTTTTTAATGTTTAATGTTTTTTTTATAAGCTTTATTTCTCTGCGGTAATCAATATTATTAATTTTAAAATATGAATAATATAAAACTATGATTTAGAAAATTTTAAAATAAAATTATGTATACCATAAAAATTGTATATTTAATTCTGGAACTGGATTATTTGCCAAATTTATTTTAGAATTACAACAAAAGTTTTGGCATAGATTAAATTTATCAGTTTTTATAGTAATTATTCACTACATAACTAACCTGTTATCTTCACATATTATCTTGCAAGGACATAGATAGTTAATATAGAACATTTTTAAATGAAAAAAAAAGGTAAAGCAGTTTATGCAAGTACCATGTCATTGGCAACCGTTGTATCATAAATTTATACTGGATTCACTCAATGACATTATATCACTCCGGTGAAGCTGTTAAGACCTTGCTTGGTCAATAGCGTAGTCAGTTCGAAAAAAAAAAAAAGTGCGTGCGTACAAAGTACACATGTCAGAAGTGAAACTTCTTTGGCGAACTAATTTATAAGTCTTGTTTATATTTATACAAACAAGAAAAAAGAATAAAAAGTTTATTTATTTATTTAATCTGCCTTTACTGAAAAATGACGTCACTTCCGTTGCATACCTGCGTGACGTTACATCTGCAAAAATTTTACCCTCATGCGCCTAAAGAAGTTTATTCAAAAAAGACATTATAACTAAAAAGCTGTAGATACGTCATAAGTGCTTAGACAGCACCTTATTAAAACTTGGCTAGCTAGCCCCGTCGATCTGCCCATATCTAAGCAACATATGACTATTTCGTTTTCACCACTGATATTGAGAATATACCATCTTATCTGTTGTATGTGTGAGTTATGACGTCATTTGTTTTGTTAAAATATCATGTAGGTAATGTATCTACCTACACTTAGTTATAATATCATTGAATTCACTAGTTGATGTCAATATTACACTCTGCAGAATGTGAGTTTTTTTTAATAAACTGATTACTATTTCCTCACAATTGAAAATGACTATAATAAAATCTAAATTTCACTCCCATGTGATATCAGTCTCTAATAGTTTCAATGAAATTCCATTTTTATTAGTTTGCTTTAGAAAAAATTATGGCCATTTATACATTTAAACCCAAACACATTAGATATTTACATATTACATTATAAGCCTTATTCAACAATTACAAACTAAAAGATTATGTTATGATAGCCATAATAAACAGTTTTTGTATATTATCAAAATATTCATCAACCGTGGCAATTAGCAACATGTCCTTGTTTTTGGCCATACATTCCCATCAAATTCTTTGAGTGTACATTTGTATGTTTTTTATTAACATTTTTATATTGTTTGGAGATAATAGATTACGTAACATTGATTTCTGACAATTATATAAGTAAATTAAATTCTAATTATAAGACATTAGTATTATAGAAAGTAGCTATTCTGTGCTGCTCCCAACTAAATATTTTTACACCACCTATGGTTTTAATTATATCATTCACACAGCGAAAGATGAAAAACAAAAATTCCAATTTATTCTATAATATTTTGTGAAGGTTTAAACAATCCTAAGTTAGTAGTCCGGTGAAGCTGTGAAGGCCTTGCTAGGCTAATAGCATAGTTAGTTCGAGAAAAAAAAAACATCCTAACTAATACTGCAAATTGTGAATGTTTGTTTATTTATTACACTTTCACACCTTAACTACTCGGCTGATCATCATGAAATGATGTATACTCATTGTCATTGATGATTTCATTGCAAAAGTGAAAGGCATGGTCAGCAAGTACTGGTTCACTATGTTCTAATCTATATTAATATAAAGCTAGAGGGTTTGTCTGTTTGGTTAGATGTACACGCTAATCTCAGAATGTACTGGTTTGATTTGAAAAACTCTTTCAGTGTCAGACAACTCATTTATTGAGGAAGGCTATAGGCTATATATCATCACGCTAAGATTAATAGGAGTGGAACAACAATGAAGAATGTTTCAAAATTGGGGTTTTTCCTTTTGAGAGCATTTGTGATGTGTTAGCCCATATTAACTATTCCAAACTCAGTTATAAGTTGTACAAGACTTTTATAGCTGGCCTCAGAACAATGGTTTATTATAAATAGCTATATTATGCAGTCACCACTTAACCTCGTATTAAACACCATGCCTGTTTAACACTTCATGGCATAAAAAAACTATAATTAGAGTGATTACTATTGCAAGATTAAGTAAATTAGTTATTTTCAAAATATTTGCAGATTTTATATGTAAAAATTAATGTCTACTACTATGGGTTTTAATTACTGATATTTAGATAATTATACTTACCTAAAATTATTCATCAAGCATTATGATAAATTTTATAGGTGTAGGAAAATCATGCCTACTTCTCCAGTTCACTGATAAAAGGTTCCAGCCTGTTCATGATCTTACAATTGGTGTCGAGTTTGGTGCTCGTATGATAACCATTGATGGAAAGCAGATCAAACTGCAGATATGGGACACCGCCGGGCAGGAAGCATTCAGGTATTTTAAAATTATTTTCTAATAAGTTCTATATAAGAAAGTTGTTCCTTTTCTTAGAATGTCTATTAGGTAAGTAATTTACTATTAAATAAATTATAGTTACCTCACATCAGCCTGGTAGACAACCGGTGCAGAGCAATAGGCATATTCCCGAAGGAAGCTATGGGTATATTCACTAATCCAGCCCACAACATATTGACAATATCAAAATTTATGATATCCACATCTCTATATTTTTCCACATAGGTGGACTACAACATTTCTTAGGTTCAGTTTTCCTCAGCATATTTTCCTTCACCGTTAGCAGATAATGCTACCAATTTAAATTAGTAAATATGCGCGAAATTTGAAAAAAAAATGGTTTATGCTAGAGATGGAATCTGCAGACATCTAATTGACTTTCAACGGGTCAAACCACTCAACCTCTACTATATATCTTTATAAATAAAAAATCTAAATATGTATTATACTTATTTCATCGATATATTCATGGTAATATTGTTAACATTTGAAAAAAATTTTATTTTTCCAACATATTATGTTAGGCAAATCTAAAATTAACAAAAAAGAAGAAATATAGTGTTCAGTTTATAAATATATTCCCATGTAGACTAGGAAACGAGATAGCATGGACAAGGTGATTAAACAAGGTAATGAACTTATTATACACAGTTAATTATAAAATAACAAAAACATTTATAATGTTGTATTGCTCTGAAACCTGCAGACGTTTTGCAATTATTGAAAGTTTATCAATAGTTACGTTCAAGGTCAGAAAATAAGTTATAGACGACTACACTCAGTTACTCTTGCATTTGGATGATTTTTTAACACTTGTGCAGTTTAAGATATATTTCCATTATTATCTACTACTAAGAGAGATCAATGAGTATTCTTATTCTTTTGAAATGGCATAAAATTGATCGAATAAAGTTGTCAAAGTTTAGATATAAAGTAAGTTATTTTAAAGTTATAGTTTTCCTACTAGATACACATTTAGGCAATAAATACTGTTGTCGCCTTATATGTGAGCAGGAAGATTATATAAATACAGTCAAAATTTGTTATAAGGACATCGAAGTGACTACTCATATTTAGTTGTAAAAACCGGTGATGTTTTCGAGACACAGCATTCACCCGGGACCTTTGTTCTGGGTCAATATAACCGGTATGTTGTTCTAAACGATGTCGATATAAACGGTTTTTACTGAATAAAATAAAGGAAAAGTCACGAAAGTTTTAAGATAACTAGAATTTTTATAAGCACCTCATGTTCAACTATGCGTACTTTCTTGCTGCGGAGAAATGAGGCAAGCAGTGTGATGCTTATCTTTTTTCCTTTACATAAAATATATTGTGAAGGTAATAAACGACGCAGACACAGTAGCGGGTATCAGCTAGTTAAAAGACATATGTGAAAAAATCTTAATATTGAACACTAGAATATTGTTACATAGTGCAATGTATTCAAAGTGTATATTAACCACACTATCTATTGATATGGTCGAAATTCATGTGAATATTTGCTCATTAGGTCTATCACCAGATCATACTATCGAGGAGCTGCGGGAGCTCTGCTTGTTTATGACATAACACGGCGAGATACATTCAACCATCTCACGACCTGGCTTGAAGATGCTCGTCAGCATTCCAACTCTAACATGGTTATCATGTTAATTGGAAACAAGAGGTAGGTTTAACATTTTTTTTTAAATCAGCAATGAGTATTGTTTGGTAATGAACAGTTATATAAGTTCATAAAACGAAAACCTTCACTCTTGAATTTATTCTGCTATTTTTTTTTCGAACTGACTACGCTATTGAAAATGCATTGTCTTAACAGCTTCACCGGACTACTAAGGCGAGCGCTTAAGGCACTTAGCCGATTTTACTTTGACAACTAGCTCAAGGGTGCGCGGCACACCTCGGCTTTGGCTGTTGTCTGATACATGCAATTCGCGACCTAACTTAGCTAACCTAAGCTAAGCTAACTATTCATACATATATGAAATGTTGAAACATATATGTGTACCAAGCATACATACCTCAATAACTCTTATATATATTTCGTATCGGATAATATTCTAAACTATTTCAGTTTGATGAGGGGAAAAAATAAAACCCTTCCACTTGCATGTGTAAGCGTGTATGCGTGCACGTGTGTGGAGGTGATATGTGTAATGTTGTCGCAGTGATTTAAGATTTTGTGTCACTGTATCACGCAAGCAGCGCACTCAAGGGCTCCACGCCGAGGCAACGGCTCAAGCCTAGGCCGAGGGGGGCCTAGTCTGGTGTGCGGGAATATTCTGCTATTGTATTATACGAATGTATTTAGAACTAATGCAATAAATAAATACACAGTATATACTTATTCCACCAAATATGAAGTTGTCAAAGCAATTCTGATAGAGGTTGGTCAGTGAAAGGTGAACACCTGAAGACTAATATGGAACACCTTACATAAATGTATAATTAATTAGGTTCCGCTTGTGGAATTATATGCATGGTAAAAATTCGAACCAAGGTCCTGTTATGTGGCATCCTCGCATTAGTTCATCATACGAAATCATTTCAAAACAACGATAGAGACATATCAGTCTCTTCACAAAACACAGTTATAATTTTTTTTTTCAGTATTTCCTATATTTCTCTTTCTGTTTCAATCTTCTCGTTTTTGTATTATCATGTATTTTTTTTTTATATGTAAAATAGTTTAATTTTTTGTTTTATTAATATTTAATTTATTGTTGGAGCATGCCGTGGTTGTCTGTAAATATGACTACATTTATAATGTGTTACAATAGTCCTACTTTTTATGTACTCACTAATGTATTGTCATGTTGACGATCCTAAAATAAATAAATAAATAGTTGCCACTTCAACTCAGTATTTTATGAAACTGTCAAGAGTAAAACAAAATTAAGAAAAAATTGAATATGTTTAATATGTGGTACAATACAACTACACCCCTCTGCTACTTTGTGTCTAAATTAGAGTGAGTGTTGTCATAATCACACCTCGCATAGGTATACTAATCTATCACTTTTTTCTTATCAGTACTATGAGTTCCTCCTATCTATCTCACCATTAAACAATCACCTCACAAATGTAATTGCTATTTCATTCAAGTGAAACTAATTTAATGTTCCACGGCAACAACTTGTTTAATTTCAATTAGATCAGATTTATGATGTGTTTTAGAGTGATGTTTAGTTACATATATAAAATTTATCAGGAACATTTTAATATTTTAGACATTGTCTTGTGTAACATCAAGCAATGCCCTAACTGGTACATTAATAATTTTAATAAATCTTCTTTTAATATATGTATCTATCTTCTAATAATAATAAAATGATAGAGGTGAGATCCATCATTGTGCACGCATCACACGAAAATTACTAGTATATTTTATTAATTTAAATGTTTTTCTTCTTATATACTTGGTAGTGATAAACAAAAAATGTATAATGATAGTTTCATATAAAAGAAAGTTATGAAACTTTTAAGCGAGGACAATTTTTATAAGAACTACGCGTTATGTTGCGTTTTCTTTTATGTACATAAAAATATGATTAAGATAATTATGTAGGGTGCATCCGCGATATTGAAAAAAAATGCACTTTTAATATGAAATTCTTTAATATCAAAGAATACACATTTACTTATATTTACTCTGAAACTAAAAGGTTTCTATTTTTACTCTTCGAAGTCTAACCGAAAGTCAAACCTTTTAAATCCTAATGTAGGACCTAACCTAAGATATGTGACTACCGCTCGATGTCTGAACGAATAGTGGCTTCAAATCTGATTCAATGTACGAGGTGTGTCTCACGATCCCACGGTGGTGACGAGAGTCCGATTCCTCGTACTTGTCGCCTCATGCCGTCTCATGCTGCAGGTCGCCGATGCATCGCAATGGTTATAGGTAAACGTTGGATTATGTCGCAACTTGGCTGTTCCCGTGTGGTATGATGGTGTAACAATATAATAAACGACGTAGTCGAAGACGTGGGTATGAGCGTCTCTAGGTGGTAGAGTCACGTTGAAGCTATTATTGGTTTCAGCATGAATGGGCCAGTTCGCCCGGGGTAGTACCACCCTCTCATAGAAAACCGACGTTAAGTAACAGTGCTAGCATTGCAGTTTCGTTCGGTCAGTGAGAGTGCCGGATACCCATCTTCCCGCCCCTCTCCCCTTCTCCAGTCTCCCAAAAACAGGCCGGCAACGCACTTGCAACATCTCTGGTATTGCTAGTGTCTCTGGACGGTGGTGATCACTTAACATCAGGTGACCCGCCTGTACGTTTGCCCACTATAATATAAAAAAAATTTAGTCTCCTAATAAAAATCAAATATCGTTTAGTGACTTAGAATCTCGGCGCGAGGTAAAGAAGGAAGAGGGTGAAGCGTTCGCTCGCGAACACGGACTTGTTTTCATGGAAACATCGGCGAAGACAGCCGCTAACGTTGAGGAAGCATTTATCAAGACTGCCAAAGAAATCTATGAAAAGATACAAGAAGGCGTATTTGATATCAACAATGAGGTAACCTTTATTTTGATACCCTTATAATATGTATGCAATTTCATAATCAATTAATTATATTCAAGTGTTTTTAAATATCTGTAGTGTTTTAGAGATATGAGCTTCGTTTAAAAATGCTAACTTAATTTAAAAGAATTATAATGATATTATGAGCTACTAGCGGGCCCGGCGGACATTGTCCCGCCAGGATTATAAAAAAAAACCATGACAAATTATATATCTAAACCTTCGTCATGAATCACTTTATCTACTGGTGAAAATGGCATGAAAATACATTTAGTTATTTTTGAGCTTATCACGAACAGACAGACATACAGACGTAGCAGAGGACTTTCTTTTATTATATTTAAACATTTTTAAATATCTGTAGTGTGATAGAAATATGGATCTGGGTTACATATGCTAACAGAATTTAAAAAAAAGGTAACTATTAAGTATATTTAGGCCAACCTCAAGTTCACCTCTTAAACACCACTTTCTTTACTTGCGACAAAGTTGATGCCCTTTAATTTTTGTATTCAATAAAATGTTAAAGTTAAATATTCTAGACCAATAAGCTGTGTCAAATAAACCATTGACATAACAGCCTTTACTTAGAATAATAACTCGATGACTATGCATATAATGATTAACGTATTCTGTCCATATTTAAATCACCTGTGGAGTCCCTAAGAAATGATGAGAATCCGTGCAATGATTGCTTGATAAGACCACATTAGGTTACAATGGTCGTTACAATCGGTTTTTCTACTTGTTAATAGTAATTCTTGATGTAAAAATTTCAGCAATATCACATAGTAACATGTAATCCTGTAATATACATTAGATATCCTAATCCTCACTAATATTATAAATGCGAAAGTCTGTTTGTTACGTTTTCACTCTCTAACTACTTAACCTATCATCACAAAATTGTGCATGTTGTTAGGAACGCAGAAAAGGTAATACGGTACCTTACATTTAAAGAAGAACTGTTGCCGAAAGATATATTGTCAAATCTACATTAATGCAAGCGAAACCGCGACTAAAAGTTAGTTTGAAAAAATGTAACTGTGAAGAATGTAAGAAAATCTGTAAGATTTGAGTACGGGAGAACCATCGCCATATCTATTTTAGCGGCAAAATAATAAATAGTTCTGGTTTCATTTCGAAAGGTGTGGTTGGCAACATACTTCCTTTTTTTTCGAACTGACTACGCTATTGACCTAGCATGGTCTTAACAGCTTCACCGGACTACTAAGGCGAGCGCTTAAGCACTCAGCCGAGTTGGCAACATACTGTTGCACCAGACCTTCTAACAACTAGCAACCTTTTATCTGGTCATTTGAAGTCTATTATACATAGCTATAGGCTGCAGTAACCACTTCATAACATTAATTGAGTAATAATTTATTTATTTTTAGAATATTTGCAGTTTCTGTATGTAAAAGTGTTTCAGGTTTACATTTTTTTTTAAATTATTTGGTTCACAAACTAAACGTCACACGGACAATAATTCCCCATACATTAGCGACCTTTAAATATAAATATGGGTCTGAGTCTTAAAAGAGGGAACACAGCTTGTTTTAAACATTGACTAAATAGGTAAGAGTCTTAAAAAAGTGATCACAGCTTGTTTTAAATATATTTACTAAATAGGTAATTAGATTCATTTGTATGTTTAGGCTAATGGAATCAAGATCGGGCCGCAGCACTCGACAGGTGGGGGCGCGAGCGGGGCGGGGGGCGCGGGTGCGGGCGGCGCCGCGCCCGGCGGCTGTTGTTAGGTGTTGACCTGCACACACTGAAGGAGAAAGCGCTGTTTCATACACATCGAAAGATACAGGTCCCATTTCGATATTATTATTATCCTTTCATTATCTAGGCCAGCGGTCAGCAAGCTCATCAGACACATGTAAATAACACGAAACTGTAATTTATTCTAAGAGCCTTTTAATTTAAGTGTCAATTTGGCGTCCATTAATTACAGCAGTTAGACCACAATTTGATGTGCACTTCTTGAAATCATTTTTGGGTTCGTTTTTAAATTAATGTAGGACTGAACTTTAGAAAGGACCTTAGGTTGTATATTGTTACATTTTTATATGAAAGCCTTATTAGCTCTGTTGTTAAAAATGCTGACAAAGATACAATAACAAATTCTCATCCGGATAATTATTGTGTTTGCCTAAATGTAGTCACAGGAACTAGCTGTGGAATATGTAACTATATAAATAAAAATCAATCGCCGCATATGTATGTAAGCACATCATTTCACAATAGCTGCACCTATTTGAGTAATTCTTTTTTTTTGTTTTTTTTTAAATAAGGTTTACATAAAGGAAATTGATATCGTACGCAAAATTGAACAATTTGTCTTATAAAATCTTACATGAGCGTACTGTAAACAGATGATGATTAGGTATTATTTGTAAATCAATTATTCGTTAGTTCAAGCGGGAGATGCCAGGGCATACAGCTAGTTAGTATATAAATGTTATCTACGAAGAAATTAATTTCTTTTTATATACTCTCTTACCTTCAAATATATTTCATTGGGGTAATTTTACGAGATATGTAATCAGCGGAAAATTATTTTTATTCCAGGCAGAATGCAGTTGTGTGCAACAAACAAGGTACGAAATATTGATGTACGCCGGAATATTAGGATTATTTTATATTATGATGGAGATAAGCTTACTTATAAACTCATTGTACTACATATTCTTACGCCAAATGGGCAGTATACTTAGAGATGTCGCGAAAGTAAAATCTACGTAATAAATAGTGTTTCTAGACACATCAATAGAATTGTACCATGAAATTAATTAGATACTATTATTTAATTTTAAATATTTGAATAGAATTTCCAATGCTTTATTTGTAATCAATTAAATATGATAGTAAATGAAATATAATGTTATATTCAGTAGATTTAGAAACGGTATATCTTTTAAATTGGACCATATTCGACAAAACAACACATGTAACTTATTATATATAACACTATATTCATGTAATTTGGTGTGTATCTATTAATTCGTGGTTGTCAAAAGTATCAGGATGTCGTGAACAAAGCATTTGTATGCAGACATTTGAATAAACATAACATTGGCTCGTGTTTATTAAATTATAATCGAAAGGTGAGGTCGACTTGTAATTCCTTTTTTTTTCGCAACTGA
The DNA here is from genome assembly GCA_015888305.1 of Antheraea pernyi. NCBI lineage: Eukaryota > Metazoa > Arthropoda > Insecta > Lepidoptera > Saturniidae > Antheraea > Antheraea pernyi. The sequence goes on along the minus strand of MNPI01013543.1, from coordinate 152,295 downwards.
ATATATAAAACTGTGTGCAATCATATACTATATAAATGCTCTACAATTTTTAACATGTATCCATAACAATGTTATATAATTAATTAGTTAAATTAACATAATTTAATTAATTTATTTTAATCATCACCTATAGAGATCTCTGTATAAAATGAAGATTCTGTTAAAGTTTGTGTATTTTATTTTATGATAATCTTATTGTGATTTATTTAGTGTAACTTTTTATGCCTTGCACATGTATATTTTGTATATAATCCGATTCTTGTCTCCTCGACATTTTCATTTTGAAGGCACTTCTAAAAGTAGCTTTTGACAAAAAAGAAAAAAATTAAACCTCGCATTATTTCTTTAATGCCTGAATAAACTTGATGATATTTCTATATATCAACTATCGAGAATACAAGAATCGGAATTAAAAAATACAAAAATTGACAACTTTATCGCAATGAATATTTGCTTATAGGTGGTGGCCTAGTGTACTTTGCACAAGATAAATTCCAGTTAAAATGTTTTTTAAACTGAAAGAAGTAAAAATCTAATCTTAAAAGAACTGCTTGCAAGGTAATGAAAGACATGAATACAAAATAGGTTATTTTTAAGTTTAGCACATTTTAATAATAAATATTTACATAAGGTTACAATACGCAGACACATTTGTAAGATGTAATTCATGGAAATAAATGTTGAAAAATACAATATATATTCTTTAATTTATTTAATGAAATTTCGAATTTTAAAACCCAAGACGCATAATCTCGAATACAAGTAGCGCTCAAAACCGGCCGCAAACACTCCCCAATAAACTTATGATTTTGTAAATTCAACCTTACCTAAATGATTTAAAGTTGTTTTTACAAGGACGCAAGCACCGCGAGACGATTTGAAATGATTTCATAATCGAAAATTATGCACTCATTTTTGTGTGTCGGCTATGAGACGTTAAGTGTACATCTTGGATTTTTATATATCAATGCATTTTTATTATATTCTTTTAGTGTAATGGAACAGCACTATATATACACAATTCTAATAATTTAAATACCTATTGTTTGTTACAAATGGCTTTAACTGATGCAGACTGAACAATCAATGTAACAAGTCAAATGTTCATTTTAATTCAATTGTATCCGGTATTTCAAAGAAATACATTCGTCTGTATCTTATATCAATATCACGTAATGAAAAAAAAAAAACAAACCAACTTTTGTACAAGAGTAGTAACTAATGACATATAAAAATGTACGTAATCGGTTTCAATAATATTTTTCAATGTATTATTTAATTTTTATTTAGATTGTCAACATTTCATTGATACATAATAATACTATAAGGAATTACCAGAATCTTCCAAAAGATTTCTAGTTGTAATCTGATTTAACAAATTAAAAAAACAATGCACAACCTCCGGTGTTTTCAACTTAACAGTGCCAATGTTCTTGATTTCCGCTTTGGGTAAGTGAATTTCACATAGATCGAAAACAATGATATCCAGACTACTCATACTGAATATCTGGCGCTGTAACATCTTATAAGCTAAGTATACGAGCTTCGAATGTTCCGTATCTTCATTTTTCATTCTGCAAAATAGAATATGGTTATGTAGATCACATTTAAAATAAATAAAAAGATATAACATATTTTATCAGCAAATAACAATGCATATATAAGCGGTGGAATGAGTGGAATCCACTCCTGGAGTTACTCTACCCCAGTGTATGTTGGTAGAGCCACGCTGAAACTATTACTGGTTTCAGCATGAATGGGTCGGCTCGTCCGGGGTAGTACCACCAGACCCACAGAACACCGACGTGAAGTAACAGTGCTTGCATTGTTGCGTTTCGTTCGGTCAGTGAGAGTGCCGGAGGCCCACCTCCCCTCCTCTTTCCTCTCCCTCCTCTAACCCTTCCCCCAAAGGGTTGCAACGCACTCGCGACTCCTCTGGTGTTGTTAGTGTCCATGGATGGTGGTGATCACTTAACATCAGGTGACCCACCTGTTCGTTTGCCACCTATAACATAAAAAAATATATATATAATTTCAGAGCATCCAAGAAAATTGTAAATAAGTATTAAACTTGTTCTATAGTCGGCCTCATCTTTACTTGACAGCAAGTAAAGTGGAAAGGAAGCTAATGCCTATAATCAATGATATTATAACTAAAAGCTGTAGATACTTTACGTAAATGATATTTTTACAAAAGAATAAATGGCACGAGAACGCACACATATGTAAAGTAATATTGTAACGCTATGCTATCATTACATAGTATAAAACAAAATCCTCTGTCACATCTCACTGTTCACGATAAACTCAAAAACTACTCAAAGAATTTTCATGCTATTTTCACCAGTACATAGAGTGATAGATATGACAACGTCCGCCATGCCTGCTACTCTTAGATAAAATGAGGAAATAAGATGACATATTCTCAATATATGTGGTGAAAAAGGAATACTTATACGTTGCTTTGATGCGGCCCGATTGACGGGGTTAGATCATGTTGGCTACCTAGCCAAATTTTAACAAGCTACTGTCGAAGCATTTATAATATATCTATAGCTTCTTCATTATAATATCATCGCCTTTAACCCATAACACTTATTAACTTACCTATTCCACATGAGACGTATATCGCCAACATCGAAGGATAGTGTTAATCGACTTTTACCAGTAACTTGTGGGGTATTGTAAACAAGTGTAAATGGGTCATTACTACGAGATGTGTCGTTTTCCACAAACATGAAACCACAATGTAGTATTTGATACTGAAATTAAATATACAAATGATACTTCAATCCATACTAATGTTATAAATGCGTATTTAACTCTGCGTATTCGTGTCCACTTCAGATTCTTTCAAAGAAATTACAATAAGTATACGTGAGCTGATTTTTTCAAAATTGATCGTATATTACGAGCCGGTGATAAAGCAGATCCTCCTGACCCTTACATAATTTCATACTTATAAGTAGTATGTGGTCCGCACCCTAATTGCGGCAGCACTTAAACATACATACTACATATTGTTTTTACATTTTCGTAATAGAGTTCCATATATAATCTATATTATAATAAAACTGTAGCAAGGCCAAATCTGTACATTAAATATTTTTTGAAAATTTTGATGGGGTAGGCTTTGTTGTAGATATAGAAGCCAAAAATAACCCTTTTAAGAATATGCATGCCTGATTCATGAACATTATTGAAACATAGAACATTTTAATAAATTATTGCAAAAAGAAATATAAAATCATAGGACACTAAATTCCCCCGCCAAAAATATGAGATCATACAAGACTCATTTGTCCTCAACAATAACTGTAGTGGACGTTATTTTGCACTCCCGCCTTGAATTTACTGACCACTATTACGTCTTAATGCAACAAAAAGCATTTTTATACTAAAACAATAAAATTCTTGGTTGGACCTGACAGTGGTTGGCACTCCTCTCCAAAGAATGCGGTTTTATTTATTTTTATTAAACAAAACACTTTTTGTTACAGTAAGACATAAATTATGGTCAATCAATTCCAGGAGGAAGTGTAAAGTGTTAATCCACTACAATATTTAATTATGGATTTCCGCAAAGTAAGGCCTTCTTTAACCAAATAACTCAATAGGAACCTTTTGTCGCAATTTTGATGAAATTTGGTATAGACATAGTTTGAGATCCTAGTGAGGACATAGGATAGTTTTTATCTCTGAGATCATCCCTTAAGGAAATGAAAAGGGGACTGGACGATTATACACGGCAGGAATCAATAATTTCTCAAAGTAAAGATTTAAATATTCTAAATTAAATTATTGCCTACAATTATAAATAACACCTCATTCAATAACCTACGTATTTACATTCTAATGTGTCAATGTTATCTTTTTACACCATAACTATTTATTCCTTTTGTTAATTATTGACATAGTATGAACATTTTAAAAAGTTCAAAAATAAGAAACACAGTACTAATTCTATAAAGACACAATTAATAGGAAACAATCCTTAAATTTGTCACATTAATGAATGTGCAAAAAGCATATACTAAATTTATAAGGAATTATAAACATATAATAATGGATATAGAGTTTCAAGTATGTATATATAGAACAAACTGTTATTATAATTTTCAGATCCTTTTTATAAAATTAAAACTTTAGATGGTTGAATTATGATTAAAAAGGAATTACATGAATATTATAAAAAGAAATACAAAATGAAAACATTTTAAGAAAATTTATAGGCCAGGACTTGTTACTTTATTTATTAATTGCTTGTAAACAGAATTAAGATGTAATTGCATGTAATGAGAACTTTTTTCTATGTTTTTTCCTACATCAAATATATTGTCAGGGGAAATGTGCAGCTCTCAGTTTGTTTATAAATATATTACCTGATTAAAAGTAAGTTGCTGTATGTTACAATCGAATACAGTCTGTAAAGTTGATTTTACCACTGTGCCAATTTTTTTATCACCTCTTTCCATCATATATGGCAAGTGAGTCGCATTTTGTAGATTAGTACTAATACCCCATGATAACATTATGGCCACATACATTTCTTTGGTATTATTATTTTTTCCTTGTGCTGCGGATACAGTAATCTGCAATGAAACATTGTATTGGTTTTAATTTGGAATGAAATTTTCCATTTTCCAAACACTTTTGGTATTTAAAAATATATTCTGATATAACAGTAGATGCATCTCTGATCTGTGATGGGGTATTAAATGAGCTGAAGTTTATTTTTTTAACAAATAAGATTTCACTACCTAATTATATGTCCTTTCATACTGCTACATCTATACTAATATTATAAAGAGGTAGAGTTTGTGAATTTGTGACGTTGTAAGAGGTAATCTCAGGAACTACTGGTCCGATTTGGAAAATTCTTTCAGTGTTATATAGCTCATTTATCAGGAAAGGTTATAGGTTGTATATCATTACGCTAAGACACATAGGAGCCGAGCAGCAATGAAGAATGTTGCAAAATCGGGGTATTTTTTCCTTTTCAGAGCTTCCGCTGCGTCTTAGCGCAAAATAATCATTCCACGCTTACGTATTACCGCCCAATGAAGTGGGCACGTGTCGGTTAGTAAAGTTTTATAAGTTAGAAGGGCTGCAACATCAAAAAATTTTTTTTTTACTTTCTGAGCAGTATAATCTATTTATATGCTTGAAATCACATAAAAATATATTTGTTATACTGTAACTCAAACACGTGAACTAATAACACAAATACTGGTTTCTGTACTAATAATATTTACTGAAACCAAGTTTTTTTTTTAACACAAAGTCAAAAATATATTTGTACATGAATAGTTACAAAATCAGTGAAAACTATTTATTTTATAACATTGTTCGTTATAATGAAAAATTTTCTATATCACAGAAATTAGTTCAATTTTGTTAATTTAACACAAAACCATTTATTTGTTCTCTGCCCTCCTTATAAGAAAAACTCTTTATAATGAAAAAAAAATGCTCCCCCCCCCTTGAAATTCATTATAAAGAGCTTCACTATACATAATTTAATATTATTATACAACATTAATGAAATAAACCAAGTATGCATGAAACTAAAAGCAATAAAAGCTATTTCAATTGACACCAAATATTGAAACCATAGGAAATAGAAAGTATTTTTGTCAAGCAATTTTTTTTTATGTCATAGTAGTCCATAGACACTAACAACACCAGGCGAGTCGAAAGTGCGTTGCCAGCCTTTGTTTGGGGGAAAGGGACGGAGGAGGAGAGGAGAGGGGAGGTGGGCCTTCGGCGCTCTCACTGACTTAACGTAACGCACTAAGCACTGTTACTTATGTTGGTTTTTTATGAGAGGGTGGTACTACCCCGGGCGAGCCGACCCATTCATACGGAAACCTAGCTTCAGCGTGGCTCTACCACCTACAAAAATATGTTTCTGTAGGCTATAGCTTTATTTTTGGAACTGAAATAATATGTTTCAATCTTACCAGAATGGAGTTTGCATCAGATTCAGAATATTTCAATGGTTGCTTTTCAATCTTTACAACATATTTAAGGGATGTATTATTTTGAGGCAATGTAACCAAAGCTTGTCGTATCTTTGATGCATACTGTTTAAGTTTAACTGCAGAGTATTGTAATTTGTACAGAGGTGAAACTCTATTAATTTTCCAGAAGCCTTCATTATATATTACTACAAAAGACAAAAGTTGAAAATTAGTATTATATGCTTTATTAGTATTAGTAGTATTAGTAACTTAAAAATCATCATGTTGTTAATATACAAAATTACCAATCATTGTTCGGAGGCGACACAATTTCAATACTGATCATGAATATCTCAATAACTATAATGGGGTCGCATTAGAAATTCGCATGCTGAAATAAGGGTTGAGGGGGGAGAGAGGGGTGGGGGAGGGGGCTGACTACCCCTCTAAACCACTCACCCGCCGCGGAAAGTTATAGTTACTGAGATATTCATGATCAAAGTTTTGAAATTATGTCGCCTCCGAACAATGATTAGTAATTATGTATATCAACAACATGATTATTTTTAAGATTAAATTCAACAGTTTGTACAATACTATGTCTATATATTAGTAGAGCAAAAAATTATTGCTGGAAAAAAAAAATTGTGGAAAGTAAATAAATTTGAAGTATTTAAAACACTTGTAACAGTACTAAAAATTATAGTAATTTTGCATAAAAAAAGGTTGATTTTTCAACTAAATGAATAATAACTTGTATGAAACAATGTATATCTAGGCATTAAGGAATAAATTATTGATGGAAAAGCATAAATATTGAACAACAAAAAAAAAATTACAATAAAATTCTGTCCTCATTATTCACCCAAATATTTCACACTTAAGCTCATAGTGGTTAAATATTTAATATAAAACAACAAGGAATTTGATATGTTTTCGCAATACTAACCTACATAGAGAACCAGGGCGGGAGCGAAGCTTCGCTTTGCTCCAGCCCTATTCCTCTATTAACCTAACGTGACTTAGTCGGATTTGCTTCGACCAGTTCGCACGCTCGCTCGCCTGTGTTATGAGTGGAGAGGCTTTATGATCATACAAATAACTTATATTATTTTTTTTTTATTGTGACAGTTGAGTTTTGATTAAACATAGTAGAAAAAATACCAGATCAGGTAAACGTTCCATTTAACGTCATACAAATAATTAATATTTGGTTTTTTTTTTCTGAAATAATAGTGACACGTAACTTAACTTCGTAACTTCAAACACATATTTTTAAAAAACTACGCGTCTCCGCGGGCTGAGGGGGTGTCTTTTGAAAGGGGTAACCAACCCCTATAAAAACAACCCTTAACAACCCCAAATTCGCTATGCGAATTTCTAATGCCAAGCCCTCAACTATCACCCCCCTCAACCCTTATTTCAGGATGCGAATTTCTAATGCAGCCCCATATATTACTCTATCACTACATACTAATATATAATCTCTAATAAACGTTTACGACTGATATTTTCTATTCCTGAATTTCAAGCATGTGACCAGGATATCTTGTAACTAAAAAACAACACATGCACAGCTATTTAATTTCCAAAAAGGTAGTAAAGTAAAGCAAAGTATCACCATTATTCTTTCTAAAGCAAAATAATGTATATTTGTACTTACTCGCCAAAGGATCATTTACCGTTTGATATTTATCACTCTGATCTTCATGTTCACTTGACGATTCACGGTATAACAAAGCCATCATTAATGCATTGATTGTGTAAAAGTGATTTTTTTCCCATAGATCTCAAATTTAAAATAATAAATATTTATTCATCGATTTACTCCACTTACGCGTAACAAACATTTTCAAAATTCAAATAAACTGAGACCAACGTCGATACCCTTTTGACATTACAGGTTTGGAACAAACAATATTATTTATGGTTTTGCTTTTTTTTACTAAGAAATAATGCGAGCGTAGATAATGTTTTGTAAATCATTTATTGCACGGATAAATTCATTCCTTTGTTCCATGCATCATTCAATAAGTACATTTTGTAATTGCCCGCGTTTTAAATATTATAATTTTATCAAATCGTAAAAGTCGAACTCTTCTACACTATACTTTGGTCTTCAATTTTCTTCACTGAAGATTTATTAGCAATATATTATAAAATGCACATGTGACGACTACAGTTGTGCTACAAGAAAGAATTATTTGGCCCTTCGCGTTAAAAATGTTTTGTGAGCGTAATTTCTATTGTATTATATATGTGTACAGTAATGGAACGCTTTAGTAAATGGCGTCCTGGTAGTATATAAAAAGATATATAAAAAAATGTACTGTTGTCATGCTCACGTCTTGTTATTGCGAATTTAATAAATGATGTTTGAAACCGATTAATTATTTTAGTTCAAATTTCCCTTTTCATGGATCTCTGAGGTTCAAAGATCCGACAATATGCACTATAAGCGAATTGTTTTAGGCATCTACGAAGAATACTATCAACCAACATATCAACTAAGGATAAAGACCTAACAAACAAGGATCTCGCTAAAAACTACTATTGTTTTATTGAAAGTTTTTTACAGTTTTGGTGTAGCTTTGTGTCTGTTATAAATATAGCCTATATTACATATATGGCTTTGTTAAGGATATAACATCGTTAATAAAAAAAATATCGACATGCCGTTATCAACTGTGGAGTTTCGAATAGGAAATTATTGATTGATGAGAAGATTGACTTTTATGAACGGTATATCAATATTTAACAAAATAATGAAACATAGATATTTGTAAAGAATATGTTAGGGCTGTTGATATTTTTAAAAATGCCAGTTTTTCGATATATCGATATTAAAAAAAAAATTGGCGTTCTATACATTGAAGAAAAAACGGTATTTCGATATGTATAGGCTTTATTGAAAAAAAAAACAATTGAAATTCAGTTTAGTAATAATTTCTAGCTTTTAATCCAGTAGGCGTTACGGTGGATCGCTTACAGCCTGTGCTGATGAATATTTTTTAGTAAGACTTTTTTTAAATACTCGTTACTTTATATGTTCACCTGTTTTACTGCTAAAATTACTAGCCTGTCCCAAAATCCGGTACCTCGGTTCATTGGTCCAAAACGATGGCAGCCTAGACAATGACACGAGAAGTAGGATAAATTTAGGATGCAGAAAATAGCGAATGATGTTTGGGGTATATTGCGATCCACGAATGCCCTTGAAACTCAAGGAGAAGGTGTATAAAACTCTCATAAGACGAATCATAGAATATAAATGAATATATCAGATGAAGTTTAAAAATATCACTCGTGGGAGGCGGCGGTCGGCTCCCTGCGTGCGATCCGGTGCAGGTACCACCCGAAACAACCGTGTTCGGGGAGTACCTGCACCAGTCGGAACGTCAGGGAGCCCCACTCCCTCTCTTTCCACGCTCGCAGGACCGGGCGGACGGCGTCCACAGTGAAGCGCCCGAACCGCTCGTCCGCCAGGTCCTGCTGCCACCTTTCGACGGCGTCCTCCCTTAGACACCGTCTCTCCGCCTCTACCTCCCTGGGAGCCATCATATTCTTACCCTCATCCCACCTAGGTTGAAACCATACAACATGTTCTTCTTTTTCTCTCTCCTCTCTCAGATATCATCTCAAAATTCACACATTTTATACAGATGTCATTTTTTACACACTATATCCATACCTTTTTCAGTCTCTTCTACTGTTATATCTGTCCATCTTCATACTTAAAACTAATCTAATTATATGTCTTTCATTATCATATTATATACAATATATATATTATTAGCAAATCTAGGGTTATATCGTAGATTAAACGTCCGATGTTCGTAACTTCATATACCTAAAAAAAACATCGAACTTGATATTGAATGGTTTGATGTATTTTCTTCGATCATCAATAACTAGATAAAGGGTCACGTATAAAATCGAAGCTAACTGCTCTCCGCGTAAATATATACTTATGTAGCTATTTGTTTACTAAGAAAGGGAGAAAAAAGATTTAAGTTCAACCTAATTACAACTATGACATGTTATAGTAATAAAGTCACAAATGTTCAAAATATTATGTAATACTTACGATAAAACTAGCAAAGCAATAAATTACTCCGTCACTTACAAATGAAAAGGCAACATAAACAAATTTGTGTGAATTCAACCTTAACATGCAATGAATAAAGTACTTTTGTCCGTTATTGTGCGTGGTTGGCGAGCCTTAACCAAACATTTGTACCACATTTTAAAATCGGTAATTTTGTTCAAAATTTAATATTATTTGTTAGTATAAAGCTTAAAATATAATTTATTCAACATGTATTTAGGGAAAGTAAGATACTCCGGCCGTTAAATTGCTTTGTCGGGTATTATTTTTGCATCTTTTGAATACACTGCGGCATGTGAAACGTGCTTACATTGGCTGTGTTTCAAACAAACTAAACAAAATAAAAACTCACATTTTAAGTGAGCTGTTGTTTACCGAGACGTATTTTTCGCGTCGACCTGATATCTAGTTATTGTTGATCGAAGTGTATTTTCATCTAAACCTATATTAGAAATCTATAAAACGCTGTTTTTCGAATATCGATATATATGAAACATCCCTAGTAAAATGTTTATTTTAATTTTTTGCAGTCCGCTAGTATTATTATTCAGTGATTTCAAATAATTGTGTATGGAGTTAATTTATCAAGTTTGGGTTGCAAATAATTTTTACAATTTATCTAATTAATTTGTTTATTAAAAGTGTAGTATAGTGCCAATAATACCCTAGAATTGGTATTTTGCAAAGCAATTGTATTTACGCAAGTCACCGATCTTATCACTTTTGGACTTTGATACCGGTTTTGTTGTTCAGTCGAAATCGGTTTTGTCTTATTAGTTGTAATATCGTCGTCGAGAATGGATCAACTACGCTTTGATGGACGTGTCGCCGTGGTCACCGGTGCCGGTGGTGGCCTCGGCAAGGCTTATGCACTGTTATTGGCTTCAAGAGGAGCGAAGATTGTCGTGAACGATTTAGGTGGCGCTAGAGACGGTGCTGGGAAATCTAACTTTGCTGACGCTGTTGTGAAAGAAATCAAGGACAAAGGTGTGTTGAAATTTTTAAGAACATTATAAATTATAGTACCATTATTCAAAGGCAAATCATTTGTTTACATTTAAAATGTGTCCTTCATTCGTCACTATTGATTGTTTCATTGTATAGTATATATTAAACTTAGGACTAGTGCATCTAGATTTAACACCACAAGCAAAGTAACTATGGTAAATTGAGTTTCTTTTGTGAATACACACTGGAATGTATTTATTTAGGTGAAAGGAAAACTTAATATTTCAATTTTTGACATATGAGGCAATTGCAAGATTGAATGTCATTTTTGTTGCTTATGCAATGTATAACAGTTGCTTTCAAATATTAATTTTCATTATTTATTAAGTACAAATTATCTTAATTAGATAATTAATAGAATTAGATCTAAATTACTTTTTGTGATTATTTTTTTACAAAAATTGTCATATCCGAAACTTTCATATCCAATAAATTGAAATGCATAGAAAAAAATTATATACTCTAATTATTTCATTTCAACTAGGTGGAGTTGCTGTAGCTGATTACAACTCAGTTGTAGAAGGAGAAAAAATTATTAAGACAGCAATTGACAATTTTGGTAGAATAGATATCCTTATTAATAATGCTGGCATACTGCGTGATAAGAGCTTCACGAAGATGTCTGAGCAGGTATGAATCATTGACTAAGGGAAAAATTTCTAAAATTAATTAATTTATAATAATATTTTATATGTAGTTATGAAAAAATATAATAGTAAAAAAAAATATATATAAATCTATATTTCGTCACAGCCAAGCGACAATGATCCAAATTCAAAACTACCTGATGTATGGAAATATTTCATATCTAGTTGGACCTCTCGTTTGTCTAATGTCTTCATGTTGTAAACGTTTGCAATAGTTGTCTTAACACATATTTAATGTCATTGAGTATAAAAAACACATAGTATGTAATTTATAACAGTTCTTGCCACATTATACTGAGTTTGTGTTTAAACATAGCTGCTCTATAAATAGAAGACAATATTTTTAAAATCTTACTTTATATTGAAATAGCTTTATTTATTGAAATAATGGGTATTGTGATATCAAATATGTCATTATGAAGTTTTATGTAGAATATTCTTAACTGTTAAGCAAATTCTAATACTTTCTAATAACAAACAGGACTCATCCTTACAGTAATATTATCTGCCTAATGTTTTATATTTAAATCAGAAAGATCATCAACTAACAAAACATTTTGTTATGTTAAACCTCTGAAATACAATGAATTTTTTTTAAATTTTATTTATAACAATTGTTTTTTATTTTATTTATAAAAAATTAATTACTACTGCCATTAAACCCCATAAAGCATTTTACATGAAAAAGGATTCCTAATTTTGAGTGTATTTAAGAAAATTCATGCCATTGTCAGTTTAATTTTTAAATAATTATTGGAATTAGAAAACTTTCATGACATTTAACATTGTCAGGTTACTTGACTAGATATTTTAATGTGCAATTCCTTATTGTGTAGGACTGGGATATTATACAGGCTGTCCATCTTAAGGGTGGATTCAAAACTACTCATGCGGCATGGGAAATCTTTAGGAAACAGAAGTATGGTCGTGTCATAATGACATCTAGTAATGCAGGGTTATTTGGTAACTTTGGTCAAGCTAATTATAGGTATGTTTAAATTTTTCTTTGATTATTATAATATATAAAGCTATATTAATATTATCCAATTGCTTAATTGTGTTCAGTAATTACGTGTTTTGATACTTTGTTAGATGTATATCATATCATTACATAGTATAAAACAAAGTCCCCTCCCGCGTCTGTCTGTCTGTCTGTTCGCTATAAACTCAAAAACTACTGAATGGATCTTCATGCAGTTTTTACCAGTGGATAAAGTGGCTCACGAGGAACGTTTTGGTATATAATTTGTCAAGGATTTTTTTATAATCAGGGCGGCACAACGTCTGCCGGGCCCGCTAGTTTATACATATATTTAAATGTTTGAATATTGGTGATATTCAATAATCTATAGGATAAGTGATGATGGTGGAAGTGAATCTCACAAAAAGAATGATAAATTTTTTATAGATTGTGGAAAAGCTAATTGGCTAACTCATCATTGGCAGCCCATTACATATTAGTTAATTATCTTTTGCATCAACATTGTAGTTAATTTTTCAAGGGTTAAGAATTGGATGGTAATGGATCTTTATTGTTATCGCAAAAGCTGCTATGAATGTTTATTTAATAGTTTTACCAACAATAATGAAATATTAGTAGAATTCTTAAAATCCCAGATTTTTAAGTTTCTTAGATCTTTCTCCTGTCTTTATAATGCTTTATAATATTTTTATTTTAACAATCGGAAAATCGTGTTTTCGCCCCTTATGAATCCAATATTATATTATACTAGCTGACCCGGCGAACTCTGTTTCGCCTTAAAGGCAATAAATAATCAAATTTGCTACATGATGAACAATGAACATGCCACATATAAGAATGCAAGACGGATCGGAAATTGAAGTCTTTTAAATTCAAACGGCATATCGGTTGGGATCATCGGGATTCTCGGAATGAGAACTTCCTTACCTTCGAATTTTCCTTTGAGTATCAATGCGTAAATTACATTGTTCACCAATTTTGTAACCACCAAACGCGTACCGTTGCACAGTTTTGGTTGGTTTATGTTTCGAAGCATGATTACTACGGAGCCAACCTTCAGGCGTAAATTGTGCGCTGGTAGGCGTTTTTGTTATACCACGTTTTATGTTAAGTCACTTGGGAAGGCTGTCGAACGGGATAAACCTATGTCCGTCTCCTGGCTCTAAGCTACCACCTCACCAATTTTGAACCAGATCGGTACATCCGTTCTTGAGTTATAAATAGTGTAACCAACACGACTTTCTTTTATATATATATAGATAGATAGATTAGAATTTATCTGTTTAAATATAGTATTTTAGTTAGTATCATAATAGAACTTTAAATACATTTCTTATAGAATAGATGTGGCCTTTTCTGTAATATTAATTTTAAACATCCCTAGCAGCAGGAGGTCTGCATTTAGATACCAGTAAGGAAAGGTCTTTGGTTGTATTTATAATCTTTCAAGGCATAAGCAGTTTTTGTGTATTACAGATTCAAAAATGAACTTTTTGTTACTTCTGAATTAATTTTAGTAGTTGATTAATTAGTGATGATAATTTTTAGTGCTGCAAAACTTGGTTTAGTCGGTTTGGCGAATACATTAGCTATTGAAGGCGCCAAATACAACATTAAAGTGAACACAATAGTGCCCACAGCTGCGTCACGCCTTACAGAAGATATTTTACCTCCAGAAATGTTTGAAGCAATGAAACCAGAACTGATTGCACCTGTTGTTGTAAGTACAAAGTACCATATTATGTCTTTTAATTCAATTCTGACTATTTATTACGAGGGAGGGTTATTAATTATACAAGTCAATGTACACATATGTTTGTACAACTGTTAATATATCCATATATGTGTACAGTTTTTAAATATCCTCATAATTAGTTAATATATAAGCCCATGTTCGAATTGAAAAGTCGACAGAGATACAAATAGAAAAAATATAATCAGAGTAAGGACTAATGTCAGATATATGTACAGTATAAACTCTTTTTAATGTTGTTTTATATCTATATTTTACTAATATTATAAAGAGGTAAAGTTTGTGACGTTGTAGGGGATAATCTCAGGAACTACTGGTCCGATTTGAAAAATTCTTTCAGTGTTAAATAGCTCATTTATCGGGGAAGGTTATGAGTTATGAGTTATATATCATCACGATAAGACGCATAGGAACGGAGTACCAATGAAGAATATTTCAAAATTGGGGTTTTTTCCTATTGAGAGCTTCCGCTGCGTGTTCGCTTTAAACCAAAGTAACTGTTCCACGCGAACGAAGTTGCTGGCAGAGGCTAATAAACTTATAACTTGTAAACTTTTTCTATAAGGTAGAAATTAGTTCAGTTTGATTGGTTTATCACAAAACCAATTATATGTTGTCTTTCATCCGTATAAAGAAAATAAGGTCCGTCCCTTGAAATTCGTTATCATTACATAGTATAAAACAAAGTCCCCTACCGCGTCTGTCTGTCTGTTCGCGATAAACTCAAAAACTACTGAACGGATTTTCTTGCGGTTTTCACCATTGCATAAAGTGATTCCTGAGGAACGTTTTAGTATATAAATTGCCAAGAATTTTAATCAGGGCGGGACAACGTCTGCCGGGCCCGCTAGTAAAGTTATAAAAAAAAAATTGTCACTTTTTGTTGCTCTTTCATTTTATATTATGAAAGATTGTTTTTTTTACTATTGTAAGTTTAATATTATACTAACCCTTGACAGGCATACATGGTCCACGAATCATTCCCCGAGTCTGGTATAATTATCGATTCAACCTTGGGATTTGCTACGAAAACTCATTTGGTCAGGAGCAAAGGAACAGTTCTCAGGTATATATTTTATTAATTAATTAACTCATTACTGAAATTGTTATTAGCATTAATTGTTTTATTTTGGATGGCATTATCAGATGTCTATGAACTTAAATATTTTTGGTACTTTAAAACTTGTCTATGTATTTTTTAACTTATATATATATCACCTGATAAACTTGAAAAAATGAGAAATACTGTGTCAAATACACTGACATTTAGCCAGTAATTTTTTTTCCTTTATTTTGATAGCTAACATTAAAGATTGTTACCGCCATTAATATTTTTAATGGATGTTTTTTTATTGTTTGGTATTATAATTGTTGGCGAGGTAAGTGTTCAAAATGGCGGCTCCATTGTTAGAGTTCGAATTTTCTAGTATCTTTGTGACGTCATGGAATTCATGTTTCGTGTTATTAATGGCATTCCACGTCACTTGTGCATAATAACTTAAATATATAACACTACATTCTATCAGTGTTGCATAGTGTATGGTCAAATATTTTATTTTTTAAATTAAGGAACCCAGTTAAAATTCCTAAGCAATGAATACCTGTATTCTTCTTCTTCTTACCCTTATCCCACTTAAGTAGGGTCGGTACAACATGTTTGTCATGTTGTGGTATATGATTTGGCTTAATTTTTACGATCGGCCGCCTGCCTGACACCAACCCTCCTTGGGATTATTTTGTTGTACCACTGTATTTATGATTATTATTATATAGTTACGAAGTCTGATGAGCTATTTTAGACTTACAATTTTTCGCTTAGTTTAAATACCAAGTTCTTCAAGATTATGGTTTGCTTGTTATATTGCCATTTCTATGTAACAGAAAACTTGCCAACTTTAGACTATTTCCGATGACTGCATTTTCTGGGTTTTTTTTTTCAAAATTCGTGATTTCCGAGTTTTCTGAGTAATAGTAATATAATAAACCATTATAAAAATATAAAATAGGAAAACTATAATAGAAAAATAAATGCAAATAAAATGACCTACCTTTGATAATACCTGTATAACATTTCATTTGAAACAAGGTGACTGGAAATTGATAATGCATAGGTGTAACCGCGACACGATTGGTACGTTCGATTTGTCCCAATACTAGCATCGGCTCATAGATTCGTCCGCGTAGAAGAGTTATATTGGGCTATAGCGTTAGCACGCAGCGGAAGCTCTAAAAAGGAAAAACAACCCGATTTTGAAACATTCTTCATTGGTGCTTCGCTCCTGTTGGTCTTAGCGTGATGATATATAGCATATAACCTTCCTCGATAAATGAGCTATCTAACAATGAATGACAATTTTGCAAATCGGACCAGTACTTTTTGAGATTAGCGCGTGTCCAGCGTTATAATATTAGTTTAGATTATAAAAAGTAATGTGAGTTTGTTTGTTAGTTACGCTTTCATGCCTAAACTACCGAACCGATCATTATAAAATTATGCATACACTTTTCAGGAGAAAATAAAAGGGCACAGTTTCGATCAACAATAACTAGATAAAGGGTCACGTACAAAATCGAAGCTAAATCCTGTCCGCGTAAATATATACTTATGTGTAGCTATTTGCTTACTAAGAGAGGGAGCAAAAAAGTTTTAAGTTCAACCTAATTACAACCATGACATGTTATAGTAATAAAGTCACAAATGTTCAAAATATTATGTAATACTTACGATAAAACGAGCAAAGCAATTAATTACTCCAGTCACTTCAAATGAAAAGACAACATAAACAAATTTGTGTGAATTCAACCTTAACACGCAATGAATAAAGTACTTTTTTCCGTTATTGTGCGTGGTTGGCGAGCCTTGATCAAACATTTGTACCACATTTTAAAATCGGTAATTTTGTTCAAATTTAATATTATTTGTTAGTTTAAAGCTTAAAATATAGTTTAGTCAACATGTATTTAGGGAAAGTAAGATACTCCGGCCGTTAAATTGCTTTTTCGGGTATTATTTTTGCATCTTTTGTATACACTGCGGCATGTGAAACGTGCTTACATTGGCTGTGTTTCAATCAAACTAAACAAAAGTTCACGTTTCAAGTGAGCTGTTATTTACCTAGACGTACTTTTCGCGCCAACCCGATATCTTGTTATTGTTGATCGAAGCGGCACATGGTACATTCCATCCAGAAAAAAGTATTGCGAATGTAAATCTCTTTATATATACATATAAATAATTTCTTATTATGTATATGTTTATTGTACATGGTAACAATAGATAATGAAGACATTTGAACTTTATAATTATGCGCATATGTATCATTATCATATACGTATCTGATTATAGATTATACTAATGGTAACAAGAAACTCCATATTCTCTAACAAATATTGATTCTGTATTTCGATTTTATATTTTTTAACTTTGATCTTTATATATCAGTAGGTAGTAATATTTTATTATCTACTATCTAATACCTGCTTTATCTGTATCGTTTAGATAATACTCTTAACAATATGTTTTATATACAAAAGAATATAAATATAAGTACTACATAACTTGCTCCACTTGTCCACGGCAAAAAAGCACACATTGCTAACTGCTTAATGTTCATAATCGTATAAACTATAATCGTAGTTCCTTAAAACTTCAATTACTTGGTATTAAAGGAAGTTCTCATGATGAATCTTGTTTTATGTATTAACCAAGTGTAGAGCCTGTGTGTAGAGCATTAATGGTGGTAGAGCCACGCTGAAACTATTATTGGTTTCAGTATGAATGGGTCGGCTCGCCCGGGGTAGTACCACCCTCTCATAGAATACTGACGTGAAGTAACAGTGCTTGCATTGTTGCGTTTCGTTCGATCAGTGAGAGCGCCGGAGACCCACCTCCCCTCCCCTCTCCTCTCTCCTCTCCCTTTCCCTCCCCTAACCCTTCCCTCCAAAAGATGGCAACGCACTTGCGACTCCTCTGGTGTTCTTAGTGTGCATGGACGGTGGTGTTCACTTAACAGCAGGTGACCCCCCTGTTCGTTTGCCACCTATGACATTAAAAAAAAAAAAAGTGTCTATTAAAGTGAAACAAAACGAAACTTTATTGAAATCTATCGGATAGTTTTTGATTGATGCACGCACGACGGCAGTTCTGATATTATGGATTTTTTTTTTTCGAACTGACTACGCTATTGACCAAGCGAGGTCTTAACAGCTTCACCGGACTACTGATATTATGGACTTAAAATGGACTTGTGTAGTTTTGGAAATTACCTTGAAATCATTTAATATTCAGAGATGGATTTCCGCAAAGTAATGCCTTCTTCAATCTCTCTATTCATATAATAAAAATGTAAATCTAAAATGTATGTACATTTTCGATTTTCATTTAAAAAAAAAGTTGTCGCAGTTGTCTTGGAATAAGTAATAAAATTAATTTCAATCATTTTTAGAAATGCCTGTTTATCTGTCTGTTTGTATGAACACATATAACTGCTAAAGTACTGGCTTTACAGTAAACCCACATCAAGAAAATCATAAAGCATATCTTCGAGAATAATTAAGTCTTTGTTTTATTAAAATCGGTCCACTCCATCAAAAGTTATTGTAATTTTAATGACGACGCGGCGTAAGTACGAGAGAATAGTAGATAAGTAAATGGACTTAATACATTTAGATGACTTTATTAATATTTATATAAGGTGTTGAAATTTTTAAAATTTTCCATTTTTTATACACTGAAGGTAGCCCAAATTTTGACAATCATAAGATTTTCGGTTTCTTTTTTATGATATTCAAATTGTACATGTATAAAATTTGAAAATATTTAATAAATACTTATGAAGGTAGCTACAATATAAGGAGATACTTTTGTAGGTAGTAGAGCCACGTTGAAGCTGTTACTGGTTTCAGCATTAATGGGTCGGCTCACTTTTTGCTGACTTGGGGTACTTACCACCCGACCCACAAAAACACCGACGTGAAGTAACAGTACTTACATTGTTGCGTTTCTTTCGGTCAGTGAGAACGGCCTCGTCCACCTCCCTCCCTACGTGCCCCTTCGCTCCTCTTCCCCTCATCCCCCAAACACTGGCTGGCAACGCACTTGCGACTCCCCTGGTGTTGCTAGTGTCTATGGACTGCAGTGATCACTCTATCTATAATATATAAAAAAGACTTAAAATTTGTCTCGGTTCATTTGGAAACCTAAAGATATAATTACTTAATACACAATTGGGCTAATTAATATGCAACAGCGGTGTTAGGTCGTAACAATGACGCTTTATAATTGTAATACAAGCAAAACCATTCTCACAGTCTTATAATGAAGATTAATATGGATAACAACTGTATGTAAATTCTAAATCATGATATACGTTTTTCAATTATCTGATTATAAATAATCAAGATTGCTCTTCGTTAATGATTAATCTAACAATTGTAATATATATGAAATAAACACTGCAGGAAGAAACCTTCAGATGCAGTTACTATCGAGTCTGTAAAAGAGAATTGGTCCAAAGTAGTTGATATGAAGAATGCTAAGCACCTCGATAGATTGGGCGACGTTACTCTGGACCTCGTCGGTACATTGCAGGTAACTATTAAATATATATGTTTTATTAATTATTACTAATTAAATTAAATTGTAGTGTAATGCTAGTCTTCTAGATATAAAAAAAACCATGCTATAGCCTCCTATATACAAAAAGGGGAAGATAAAAGAGTTCAGCAACTTACTCTTCATTGTTTGTTACACGTATTTCTTGATTTTTTTAAATGTTTCGTAGCAATTGACGAATTCTAGTGTTATAAAAAAATGAAACAGTTTTTTCCTTACTCTTGACTAATCGTAACCTATATAAGTCTCTATTCGTTCATGTTTCTCACTCAATGGGAAAAAATTTGATAATATTGATATACTTAAAAATTGATGAATTTTGGTAGGTCATCGACCACTAGTAATCAGTAATCATAGCAATTTTTTTTTATGTTATAGGTGGCAAACGAACAGGTGTGTCACCTGATGTTAAGTGATCACCACCGTCCATGGACACTAACAACACCAGAGGAGTTTGCTAGTGCGCTGCCACCCTTTGGGGGGCAGGTTTAGGAGAGGGAGAGGAGAGGGGAGGGGAGATGGGTCTCCGGCGCTCTCACTGACCGAACGAAACGCAACAATGCAAGCACTGTTACTTCACGTCGGTTTTCTATGGGTCGGGTGGTAGTACCGGGGGCGAGCCGACCCATTCACGCTGAACCCAGTAATAGTTTCAGCGTGGCTCTACCACCATGAGCAATTTCTTGTATTCTAATTATTATTTTTGTGTTTGCACGAACGCACATACCTTACAACGTTATAGTCCTACTCAAGTAAATGGCTACTCCAGTGCATGATTTTATCGACGTTGAAAATGTAAACTAACATTTAATTACTATCAGTAGTTCGTTAGTCAATTAGTCTTTCCACCGTCGATGTAATTATAACCAATTTGTACTATATTTAAGGAAGACATTCATAGATGAGTTACTTATTCCTGGGAACTAGTTACTCAAACTGACTTG
This sequence comes from Antheraea pernyi, assembly GCA_015888305.1. Lineage (NCBI taxonomy): Eukaryota > Metazoa > Arthropoda > Insecta > Lepidoptera > Saturniidae > Antheraea > Antheraea pernyi. The sequence continues at coordinate 131,276 of MNPI01013543.1, read as the reverse complement.
ATTAAATATTTGAGCTTGAGTGTTATGGTCAGGTCTACCATAAATTTTACCTGTGAAATCAAAAATGCTTCATTGAAATTTGGCTCTGAGAAAATATTATCATTACCGTATTTAATATGAAGCCATCGTCTTATCGTGTACAATAAACAAAACTGCCCCACCTAAATTATTGTACTTATCGACAGATAAAACTAAATGATGATCCATATATTTATATAATCCATGCCATATGTTTTAACCTGATAAATTATGTTTGATAAATTACGTAATGAATAAATTAGATATATTGCTTTGAAATTTCTATATGTTCTTTTTGCTTATTGTAAAATTAACGTTTTGCACACTTATATTCACACTTTATCATTTCGTTTTTCACTATGAGATGTTTTTATAATTACACATTAATTTGGTATACATGTTGTAAGTTTGTTATAGACATATCTTGGGGGTTTTTCTCAACGAGAGTCTTAGTTAAACTTTTTAACCCGTTGATTGTTCGAAACCATAAAGGTTTGAGCTCCATACAATAGAATGTGAATCTCAGAGGCACAAGTCAACAGTCTCTTGGCAACACATAAGCTTAAAAAAATACCGGATTTATCTCAAAACTTTGCATCTCTTACACTTTCAAACTTTGTATTTTTAAATTATCTCTTCATTTGTACGAACATTTTTTTTAACAAAATCATGAAATTTACATTGTAATTTACGTGTAATTTAACAAACATGACCCACCATTCTGAGACCTGGATCTTAAAAAATCAGCCGAAGGAATGTCCAATAACTACGTGACTCAGAATAGATTGTATGATCTTTTTTGCTATTTTGATTATAAATAAGTATAGCAAGCAAGCAGAAAACCCTTAATCATAAAAAAACCTCTTGGTATATTAAATGGGATTAGAAATTAAAACCATAATCTCTAGGCCTTAATGTGAACTCTTTTTTTTTATATCATAGGAGGCAAACGGACAGATGGGTCACCTGATGTTAAGTGATCACCACCGTCCATAGACACTTGCAAAATCAGGAGAGTCGCAAGTGCGTTGCCAACCTGTCTTGGGCGAGAGGGGGAGTAGGGGAAGGGGAAAGGAGGTGGTCCTCCGGCGCTTTCACTGACCGAACGAAACGCAACAATGCAAGCACTGTTACTTCACGTCGGTTTTCTGTGGGTCGGGTGGTAGTACCCCGGGCGAGCCGACCCATTCATGCTGAAACCAATAATAGCTTCAGCTTAGCTCTATCTCCTACAAATCATCATCATCATCATTTGATTCTTGACAACATTGACTGCTTGGAAGTCTCAATGGTGATATATATGTTTGATTGATATATTAATATATAAAATTAAAAACTTTTATTTCACGTTAGGACTTCGAGGAGCGTTGTAAATTGGATGGCGATCGTGATGTCTACTGGACTACCTACAATTATAGTGCGAAGGATCTCATCGTTTATGCTCTCGGAGGTATGTTAAATTCTATATCAATATACTTATAATAAAATTGTAAATCTAACGTATCTGTTCTTTTTAGAGTTTTGTGAAAAAATAATGTTGCAGGTGTCTAGGAATCACTACATAGTATAAAACAAAGTCGCTTTCTCTGTCCCTATATCCCTATGTATGCTTAAATCTTTAAAACTACGCAACGGATTTTGATACGGTTTTTTTAAATAGATAGAGTGATTGAAGAGGAGGGTTTATATGTACTAGTTGGCGCCCAGTGGTCGACATTCGACCATAGTTCATTGATATTTTAAAGTTGAATGTAGAATGAAAAAGGGTAATTGGAACGTAAGAGTAAAATAATACATACAGTCGAGCATAGCAACCTCCTTCACAACCTGTTATGAAGTCCTTTATTGACAGATGTCAAAATGTCTTTTTTATTTCCATGTGTGTATATGTTGTGTAAAATTGAAGCAGTAGTGTGAGTAATGCATATTTTAATTAATTTAATGTACTTCTAATGCATTTTATATAAAATAAATAGGTTTCTGCACTTCTCCTCCATATAAACTTTAACTATGCCAAATTTCACGTTCATCCTTTCGCCCAATTCTGTTAAAAAGGGATACAAAATTTAGGCTTCACGTATTAATATATATGATGATGATAATAACATCCATTAAATAGTGGAGAAATACTGTTATTTTTGAGGTTTCTAATGTGATGTTGTAAATAATTACATAACCGATTCGATGCAGACGAAGTTGCACGGGTCAGCTAGTATGTAATAAAATATATTTCAATCATTTTTAGAAATGTCTGTTTGTTTGAACATGCATCACAGCTAAAGTACTGTTTCACGATAGAACATCACTAAGAAAATCATCAAGAGGTTTTTTATCATGAACGCATCGATGCGTGTTCATACAAACAGACAGACAGACATTTCTAAAATTGATTGAAATATATTTTATTACTTATTCTTAGACACCTGAAACATTTTTTTTCACAGAAATCTTTAAGTACATACACATTGGATTTAAATTCTTATTATATGTATAGATCTCTCTAGTACCTTCTGTTTCCTTTTTAACTTTTCAAACATTTTCTTTTATACAAACCTTGTCCTTATCTAACTTCGATCAACAATAACTAGATATCGGGTCGGCGCGAAAAATACGTCTCGGTAAATAACAGCTCACTTGAAACGTGAGCTATTATTTTGTTTAGCTTGTATGAAACACAGCCTATGTAAGCACGTTTCACAATGCCGCAGTGTATTCAAAAGATGCAAACATAATACCCGAAAAAGCAATTTAACGGCCGGAGTATATTACTTTCCCTAAATACATGTAGAATAAGTTATATTTTAAGTTTGAAACTAACAAATAATATTACATTTTTTAACAAAATTACCGATTTTAAAATGTGGTACAATTGTTTGGTCAAGGCTCGCCAACCACGCACAATAACGGAAAAAAGTACTTTATTCATTGCGTGTTAAGGTTGAATTCACACAAATTTGTTTATGTTGTCTTTTCATTTGAAGTGACGGCAGTAATTAATTGCTTTGCTCGTGTTATCGTAAGTATTAGATATTATTTTGAACATTCGTGACTTTATTACTAGGTGTCATCGTTGTAATTAGGTTGAACTTAAAAAGGTTTTAAAACTTTTTTTCTCCCTTTCTTAGTAAACAAATAGCTACACATAAGTATATATTTACGCGGACAGGGTTTAGCTTCGATTTTGTACGTGACCCTTTGTCTAGTTATTCTTGATCGAAGTTATCTAAGAATTAGCCAAGTATTCTATCCTATAAAATAGTCTACTATCTGGTCGTGGTTACGCCCTGATAATAAAAAAAAACCTTGACAAATTATATACCTAAATCTCCCCCATGAATCACTTTATCTACCGGCGAAAACCGCATGAAAATCCGTAGAGTAGCTTTTGAGCTTGTCGCTAACAGACAAGCGGACAGACGTGGCAGAGGACTTTGTTTTTTTAATATGTAGTGATTGATGTCTTTTACTGTTCTTCTTTCTTTCTTTTTCGTTATTGGCAACCCAGTCCTTTTTTAAAGACTATTACTTTAATTTTGTATGTAATTAATTAGTCTCTTCTGCTTAATGCGACACTTCTTGATATGAAAATATATTCCGGGCTGTTCATAATGATTTATCTTGAAGATTGATATGTAATAACGGCTTTGGGAAGATTTTATGATTTATAATGATACTAAATATTCCTGATGTGTAGTTGGAGCTTCGGTGAATAACGAGACTGACCTGAAGTTCCTTTACGAGAGCCATGAGAATTTCGTAGCACTGCCGACGTATTTCATTCTCGCCGGTATGTGTATGGAGTCACCGATTTTGGGAACGGCGATGCCGCCCGGTAAACATGCAGACTTTACAAACGTAAGTGACTATATGGTTTTGTTACACTAACTACACTTGTTCGGTTGACATATCGATTTCTAAGGCCATATATAATTCTCACGGTTAAATTAATAAATTCAGGAATATCCCAACTAATACCGGGGCTTTTTTTGTACGGGCATGCGGGAACACACAGTGCCCTTAAAGGGATTTTCGAAAATATAGAGGAATTTACATAAAAACTGAAGAAAAAATTATAGTTTGAAAAAAAATCAATCTTTCTTTTAGTTTTTTTTTTTTTGATAGGTCAAATTTATTGAAATACAAAATCTAATCTATGGTTCTTGAACACAGAGTACATTATATAAATGGAGGTCGCACTCGTTCTTTCCAATCAGCGCCTCTATAATATGAGTTTCGAACTAACATTGTTGGTTAAAAATGTACATTTCTAGCTATGTATGTATGCATACAGGGGTACTGCGTAAATCGTATACAGGTTTTTGATCATTTTTATTTGTAATGAATATATTCATCGTAAGGCTATCTAAATCCAAGTATGTATATGCAGGAGTCATTGTTTATAAGTAGATCCGCACATAGATAAAATTGTTTGTGGGAGACAAGAAAATTTAAGGGAGCACACTCTCGTAACAAATACGTAAACAAAGAGAATGAAAACAAATATTAGAAAGTTGTCAGTTTGAAATGTCAAAATTAATTGTCATCCACCATCTTTTGTTATCAAACTTGCTAAAAAAATTATATAACAGTGCCATCTAGAGAGTGGATTGATAACCAAAAATAGACGAGCCTTTTCCATACAAATCCGATTCTGAGAAGTGTAAATAGTGTGTTCTTGAACAGTTACCGCGTCTCACAATATAATTTCAATCATTAATAGTTGTAATGAAAGCTCAGCAGACTACCTAGATCTGCTTCCGTTCTCATAATGCAAAATCTCTTCTATAGCTGATTATTTTACATGTGTCAACAAATATTGCAGTTGTTTATATTATTCTGGTTGTTGTAATTTATTAAATAAAAATAAATATATATTAGGTTGATAAACATGACTGGTTCGTTTATCTGTAACTAAATTTATGGAATTTATGTTATTGTAATATCTTGACACATAAAATATTTAAAACAATATCTCTATGATAAAGGAATATCTTAAGTCGTATTTTCACTATCTGGGTGGAAAAACGAGTACGCTCTATTCATTAAAACTACGTTCTTTTCATCGAATTTATTTAAAAAAAGTGTGGACTTTATTATTATGATCGATGTGTATGATATGATGATTGGCAATGTTGTTAGGGCATGACAAACAAATAAACTAACGGCCGGTCTTAATAATCTAACTCTAGTTAAATGTAAGTAGATGTCTGAGATATATCGTGTCTTCTTATCTATCTATTACTGGTGTTTCGATAACAGTATTCCCTCAAGCTCGGATAAGGTCACAGATAGATAGGATCTTCTAACTCCAGTTAAGAACGTCCCTCAGGTACGTTTTGTTTCTGCGTTTAATATTTATATTTACTAAAATTATTATAAATCGCTAAAAACTACATTTTAACATAATTATTATTGAAAAATAATATTTATTGAACACTGTTTGCTCTTGTCATTTTACAATCTACTTAAAATTCGAAACGTAAAATAACAAAACGCTATTCTTGACTTGACTTAAAAATAGTCGCCGTGATTTGCCGCTGTTTGTGCTTTTTCTAAGAATATAGTGTATTAATATTGTTTACATTTACATATTAAAAATATATAGGTTCAGATTCTGCAAATTCAATTTCGTAGTTTATTCGACTATCAAAACTATGATCTTCAAATTCCAATCATCTGAGTCTTAATTAAATACACCGGCTTCATATAAATCAATATCATTAATAACACAAAACAAATCCATGGTTTTTTATTAAAATATATTATTTAAGAATCCTACAATAACGCATTATCCTTCAAAATCGGGCGATAGACAAAGATCAAACAAAGGATAGTGTGAACAAAGGAAAGTTAACCGTAAAAATGTTCTTGAAACGCTTTACTTTTTTTTTTCTATGAACTTATATAACTAGGGTAACGGATAGACCCTCCGGCAGGTAGTTTATAAGGAAAGATAGAATTCTTTATCTATCTGTGTTTATTGAAACGCAGAAACGAGCCAATAGTTAGCTGAGGTAGTTGTTTTAACTGTCAGTTATAGATAGATACGTTATTGAAACCGACTGTAAGTGTCATTGAAATGTATAACATTAGTAAGGAAAAGGATGCATACAGCAAACACTAGTTATAAATAGGTTACAAATACACATAAATAATAGGGGTATTGTCAATAGTGTTGCCCAAATGCAAGACCAAGACGAGACTTGGCCTGGTCTTGGTTTTGCGTTTATACACCTGGTCTTGGTATTGCGCCCTCAGTCTTGGTCTTGCTCTTGCAGCAATACTCTTGCAAGTTCAAGTTCTTCTTCTCTGGGCACGAACTAAAAAGTTCGCAACATCTTATCTTTGCCGTACCGTGAAGCTGTGGAACAATCTCCCGGCCAGTGTGTTTCCTCCTTCCTATGACATGGGGTCCTTCAAGCGCAACGTGAAGAGATACTTACGCAGGCTGGCATGACAGCGGCGACCGGCGATGGATAGTATGTCTCTCGGTGGTCGCCATTGTTTTTGGATTGTATTGTGCTTAGCATCAGGCATAGTGCAGTCACTTTGTCGAGCTACAATAAAAAAAAAAGTCTTGCAAATACTGCAATTACCTATTAGTCTATTGCTCTTCATTAAACACGTTAGGTTAAACCTTAGAACTAAGCACCAATCGGGTACTTTTACTACATTTAATTATATATAAATTCAGCTAGTTATAATATAAAAGAGGTAGTGAACGCGATATTGTAAAAAAAAGTACTAAATTGTAGATACTTCATGGGGAGCAATATATTGAATTTGTTGGTGATTTTCCTGGCACGGAGGGTTCATTCTCTACCCGATGCTACGTCGTCGATATACTTGACAAAGGATCCAGCGCTGTCGCGATTGTTAACAGTGAGTATATGAGCCATTACTACGTTTTAATTCGTTATTTAATCACGATAACAATGAATCTACAAAATCTCCCACGTACATTGTCACTTATAAGTTAATTTTGTACAATCTGTTTTACAAATCTGTGTTCTAACAGTTGGACTTAAGAGTGAATCCTTCTCTAGGTTTTGCTTGTTTACCATCTTGGCTTACATTATCATTTAACGTTAGCTGAAATTGTGGTCATACGTGAAACTCTATGAAGGACCTTGTCATGTCGAGAACTGCAGTAAGTTCTATTTTAGAACGAGTATCAAAGGCTGCACTAACAGGTTCCTGCCAGGCAGGGCGGGAAACTGGAGCAGTGAAAGTGAGCGTTGATGCGCATCTTAAAGGGGGCCTCCTTAAACCTACACCTGGGTCGCAAGTCCTGGGAACTGCTCTGAGTTTCTCCCTCGGCCACACGATGGTCTCGGCACCCGCACGGTGAATCCGTGGAATGCTAAGAAGTTCGTCTCTCTAAAAAATTATTTGGACGGGAAAGTCTGAGAATGTAACCACTAAGGCACTATCGCTTTGTGTAGGTGAGGTGTTCCAGAACAAGCAACTGTTGTGTCGTACACAACAGCATATATTCGTTCTCGGGCAGGGCGGTTTCGGTGGACCGCGTAATAGCAAAAATGCGATTCCTGTCCAGGAAGCTCCCAAGAGAGCACCTGATGCGGTTGTCGAACAACAAACCGCTGAAGACCAGGCCGCTCTCTACAGGTAACACAATAACTCAATATTCTTTATTTGATAGTCTCCGTTAAACGGTATGGAAAATGTCATAATCAAATATGGAAATCAAATCAATCAAAAATCCTTGGTTCCTTTGGCTAATGAAAATGGAGGAAAAATGTTTATGAGTTTACTTATTGGTAAATGGAATGAGGACAAAAATAACAAATAAAAACCTAAAACGAAGTATATGACCATAACCTGAATTTAGTGTCAATTATTATGAAGTATTTGTTTACATTAGGCATCTGGCCCAGTTATATATAGAATTAAATCATTAATAATTAATTCAATATGTAAAACCTCGATATAATGAAATACTAATTATTGAAATCCTTGACGGCTATGCGGAGTCTGTAACAAATGTTATTTTAAGGACCTTAGATTCTGTATGAAGAAGAAGTATTTCATTTTTTTTAATATAATGTCACTTAATGTAGAGTTTATAAAGAAAAATAGTTCACTCACTTGAAAGTTCCACACATGATTTATTTATGGGTCAAACTCTTTGTGTGAGTAAACTCTTTATATGTTTTGAATTTGCCTACATTAAAAAGTTATTTTATTTTCTGGTAAGCATCGGTCCCAAAATCTTGAAACAAAGAGACTACTCAACAACTTAGGGCCTCATAGCATTTACTACATATTATAAGAGAAGTATATTAATTCGTAAACCTTGGGTGAAACACTAAAAGAATCGTAATTATGATAATTGGTTAAAATTATAATATATACTTAATATTTTAGAATGTCTGGAGATCTCAATCCACTTCACATTGATCCAAATGTAGCCACTGCAAGCGGTCATAAGAAACCCATCCTCCACGGACTTGCCTCTTTGGGATTCTCTGTGAGACATGTTCTAACCAAGTAAGTTTAAACATACACAGTCTTTCATCAGAGACAATAAATATGAAGTAATATTTGTAGTTAAACGCCAATAAAACTATGCTTTATTCTGATTTTTCTTTTTAATTGGGTTTATTAGTCTTATTGCGTTCAAAATATACATTTATATAATTTAGTGTTTGCTATAATAGTAATATACTTTATAGATACGGTGGCAATGATCCTGCCAATGTCAAAGCGTTGAAGGCTCGTTTTGTAAAACCTGTGTTACCGGGACAGACCCTGGTTACTGAAATGTGGGTGGAAGGAACCCGCGTCCACTTCCAGGCTAAATTGAAAGAGACTGGAAATACCGTTATAGCAGGTAAATACATTTTTATAATCCTATATTGTTTCCTCATCAATGACATATTGGATTGTTGCAATATTTATCCAATAGCCAAGTCCTTATATATATATATATATATATATATATATATATATGTGTATATTAATTATTTAAAATATTAAATATTAAAATGATGTGTTCTTTGACAGTCCAAGCAAATTGATCTCTATGTGTGTGGTGCATATATCACCATATAAATAATATTTGGATCGGTATCACTAATCGATCTTTAATCACTTATATAGAAACTATTAAACAATCGGATTCGAAGGACCAGAAAAATTCGCTCCCGCTTTTACATTTTTAATGGTCCTTCGAGCCATGTTGGTGATAAGACTTTCTATGCCTGCAATTAGCGAATTAATAAATAGGACAAAATGGTTGTATCAATGTGATCTTTGAACTAATGCACAGTCTTTTTAAAGATAGTATCTAATTCCGCAGTTTCCTGAAAAGTAATAATACGTATCTCGTAAATTATGTAGTGTATTTAGGCAGTACTGGGTTACATTATTATGGACATAAATATACCTATATATTGAAATTGTCCTGTAAGTTCGTCTGTGTTTGAAATTTCGTCCACGTGTTCATATATAGTAGATTCTGTTTGCTCTTGAAAGACCTGCAACTTAGTTGAGACAAAGACCTTTTTAACTCCATGCAAGATTGATGACACTTGAAATATGTTGTGTACATTGTATTACTTGTAAACATGTGTTGTGTGTTTTTTCTCGGTCTGACTATACTATTAGCCTAGCAAGTCCTTAACAGCTTCACCGGACTGTGTTGTATGTGCTGAATAAATGTATCTTTCTTTCTCTCTTGACTGTTGAATCAAATTATCCATTAGTTTTTTTTTTTTCGAACTGACTACGCTATTGACCAAGCAAGGTCTTAACAGCTTCACCGGATTACTAAGGCGAGCGCTTAAGGCACTCAGCCGATTTTATTTTGACAACTAGCTCAAGGGTGCGCGGCACACCTCGGCTTTGGCTGTTGCTTGATACATGTAATTCGCGACCTAATTCGCTAACCTAAGCTAACTATTCATACATATATGAGTTGTTGAAACATATATGTGTACCAAGCATACATACCTCAACAACCCTTATATATATTTCGTATCGGATAATATTCTAAAGTATTTCAGTTTGATAAAGGGAAAAAATAAAACCCTTCCACCTGCATGTGTAAGCGTGTATGCGTGCGCGTGTGTGGAGGTGATATGTGTAATGTTGTCGTAGTGATGTAAGATTTTGTGTCACTGTATCGCGCGAGCAGCGTACTCAAGGGCTCCACGCCGAGGGAACGGACCTAGGCTTGAGCTGCTGCCGATGGGGGCCTAGTCTGGTGTGCGGGAGCGAAATTTACCCCCAGACCACGGCGGCGTGATCTGTGGTTACGCGGGCGTGGGCGCGAGCACGCTCTGTTTGGAGATACAGGCTGGTACTGATCGTTCACTGCCGTAATTTCATCGGGAGGGGAGTTATCCAGATAGGATCCATTAGTGATTTTGGCCCAAACAATAGTTTATATAAATGAAAATGAAAGGTAAATTTATAAAATCTCTGTTTTCGTTCTAGGTGCTTATGTCGATTTTAAGAAGGTAGTGTCAGGTGGCGTTTCACCGACTAATTCTGCACCTTCTGCTTCATCATCTGGAGCACTCAAGAGTGATGCTCTATTCTCTAAAATTCAGGAGGAAGTTAAGAAAAACCCTGATAAAGCTAAGAGTGTCGGTGGTGTATTTCTTTACAATATTACTGAGAATGGAAAAACTATAAAACAATGGAGTAAGTAGTTCATTAATTTTATGAATAACTAGCTAGCATAATAATACTTTTTGTGCAATAATTGTTTTTCACTCATATATTTTCATTTATATTTTCTAAAAACACTAATACTATAATTTATTAATTGCTGAATGCAATTGTAATGCTAAAATGTATTAAATAAAAAACATTTGGAACATTACTTGGCAAATTTACATGCCAAATGGTGGAAATATTTCTACAGTATAGTCAGTAGGTTTTCTAACACACATACATTTATAAAATTGTACCAACATTTTCATTAAATTTTAATAATTTAACATATATTACAAAATCAGGCAGGCCGAGTAGCCTATATTATTGACCTTCGGAAATCACTGATGACAAGTTGTAGTAATTCAGTTTCATAACTCTGTTGAATTCTTAATAATTTAACATGTGTTTGTTAAAACTCAGACAATTTAGATTTTGTAAACGACTGGGTATAATTTTAACATTAGATTAATGATAATTTAAACGTCCCATATTCAATAATGAATAAGTATAAATGTTTCAAGTAATAGTGTAAGGTTCTACGATATAGTTAGTCCCAAAGTATATCCGAGATCTGTATAGTATGTTAATAGGGACAACCATAACTTATACAATACTGATCCTTGGAAATGACCTCTATACGTTAGCTAAAAATTAGAACAATATTGAGGGCCGGGATTTATTCCGAAGTGTCTGTTAGGTTTCAGTACCTAAATTGAATAAACTGTAATTGATTCGACTCGTTTTTCTTCACTCTGACGTAAAGTTTTTTTAATTAACTCTTTTGTTATATACAGCACTCGACCTAAAGACTCCAGTTGTTTATGACGGACAACCGAAGAGCGGAAAAGCTGATACAACAATGACAGTGGCTGATGATGACCTCGTACAGATAGCTTCTGGTTCTCTCAACCCTCAAGTCGCCTATATGAAAGGCAAGCTCAAGATTACTGGAAACATAATGCTTGCACAAAAACTTGGACCACTGCTAAAATCTGATTCCAAACTTTAATAGATTTTTTTTAAATAAAATGCTACATTTGAATAACAGAATTTTTGGTAATGGATCATTATATATAGAGTAAGATTACAGCAATTTCAAGCTATCTTTATATGTTATCTATTGTATGTAAACTTTATCAATTTAGGGTTTTGGTGAACTGTGATAGAGATATGGTTTTATTCATTTACCAGCATTATGATTGGTAATATACACATGTTAATTCCAATAGATTAAGAATTGTTATTTTTATAATGGTAATGGTAAATACACCAATGTTACAAATAATAGTTTCCTTTCATTACCCGGAAATGGGTAAATTACCCTAAAAATGTAAATATTTAGAAAATAATGAAGTTGTTGAAAATACACAGAAATATTAGTCTTCATCAAACTTTTTTAATTCGCATTTACATATAATACTTATAGTCAAGAGGTTAATAAAAACAAAGTAAAAATATTATTATAAGAACCTGTAATTGGGGGTTTTTTATCTGTATATTTTTCAATGTTATACATATAATATAAGACATGTATCACTAAATTTGTATTCTGCACATCTATATTCAGAGTGGTCAAAAAGTTTGAGGATTGCATGCACCATGCATTCGATATAATAGAAAATTATTTAAGAATTTTCATAAACACCATTGACCATAAATTGTAGTGTTGCAAATAATAAATGCAGTGTTTCTATAATATTTCTACACAAGAATACATATTATACTTAATTGCCATTTAAACATTCACGAGACAAAAAACACTCAATGGCGCAGTGGTTACCATGTTCACATACAGTCAATGAACATTAGTTCGAATTCTAGCAACTGAGCCACAGCTTTTGGTGAAAAAAAAATGTGTTAAAACCATTGTATAGTGGCTGGGTTGTTTGTAAACTCGTCGGGATAGTTACCTACCTAGCATGTTGAAAGTCTATCACCAAGATAATGCACACGTTTTGGCAGCTATACTATAGCTATATTTGAGGGTCAGTCCTCTAAGCATAGTATTTTTACTATCTTGGACCACACTGTCATTTAAAATCCGGTGTCAATGTTGATAAACTGTAAAAGGAGAGTTTTTGGCGGGATTTTAGTCTATGTATGTTACTTGACTCTATATTGTGTAAAATTGGTAGTGTTTTATGTAATATAGTTTGTTTATTGTGCATAAGTGAAATGAATGGAAAATAATACCACGGACCATGAATTCTGAGATGTCACAAAGACTCCCTACAAAGAGCCACCATCTTGTTGGAACATTGAAATTATTCACACAATACTTATTCTGTAAAATATGTTGTAATCTCGATTGAAAGAAAACATTAACACTGGCAAGTGCTTCTGCAGAGTCAAAACAAGAAAAGAAGAAGAAGAAACTAAAAGCCATAAATTATTTTAAAAATGTGAAGAGACAGATTTACCACTCCCTGGAGTCGCCATTAAGGTTTGTCATATTGCAGAGAAAGGAGTCCAAGACATAATTAAGGCATAACTTGAAACATGCAAACTAAGGGTCACTGTGTAATTAAAAGATTACTCATGGTTTTTACTTTATTCTAAATATATTTATATAAACAAAATTTGGGTCCACTTGCTAAACATAAACAATTAGATATTTGGTTTAATTTTCCCTTCTAAAAAAAGGTTTGTTTCTTTAACTTCCAACTCCCAGGCTTTTTTCATATCAGGTTGAGAAGTTAAGTCAATGAATTTTATTGCCTGGACTTCTGGTAAACCCTTTGTTTTTATAGCAGTTCCTAGTATACAGCAGTATGTTCCTGGGAAATGTAGGGAACAAAGATAATAAACAGTGATTTATAATGAGTATATAATAATGACACAATACTAAAATGGTTAAACATATATTTGCAGTATGGGATCTGTTATTATTATTATTTATTAGAATGATAACAATTTTTAGTTCAATTACAATATATATTGTATTATTCCAGGATTACCCCCTACAACGTCACAAACTTTACCTCTTTATAATATAAGTACAGATTAACAGACATAAATGATGCAGTGTATATAAAAGTTGCTGAACAGTTCTATAAAGAAGTATTTGCAAGACAAAATTTTTCAATTTAGCTAGAGATATTCTTTTTCTAAAACCTATGATCAACATAATAGTGGGCAGTTTTACATCTTCTGATTCTAAAAGTAAATTAATTTTATATCTAAATATTAAATTACATCTAAATATACAATAAATGTAAACAATGATTATATAAAAATGAGCTTCGATAAAATACAACTAGTTCCATGCAGTGCTAACCTTTTTTTAGAGATTTCTTGTCAATAACACCATCAGCTGATTCACATTTTATTATTTTTGCGCGTCCGAATGTATCGGAGATTATTAGAATATCATTTCCAACTGTTTGTTCTATAGTGCCCTGTATCCACACGTCTATCGGTGTAGGTTTGTTAACTAAATCTATTATTAAATATTTTTTGGGACAAAAAGTCATATTATGCAATTTATTTATTTATATAAGTAATTCTATTTTATCTAATTCCTCCAATGACGTTTATAGATTTATAGTCAAAAGTTTCATGTTCTTCTTCCATTCCATTTTTGGCAATCAGTCTTCTAGTAGACAAGTTTCATGTTTACAAACAAAAATGTTGATGCCAGTGTTGCCGTTTAAGAAATAAAAAAGTCTCCAGACGTCAATGAAAACGTCGCACACTGGGCTGAAAATCGGCTTTCATAGACTTAGGGACTTTTATTTTTAAGTGTCGTTTTTTTTTGCTTGGAATAGCTTCAGTATACTGTTATTATACTCATATATTCACTTGAGTTAATTTGGCTTAAAAACTGACAAGTTATATTTTATTTACGAAAAATTTGTATGAAGCTGACATGAAAAATCAGGATATCTCTGGAAGCGCAAAGAAAACCGTAATATCCTTTCATACGGTTATAGTACTAATTATTTATGATTTTTTGTCATACTTTATATTACGGTCACGACTGCGATTTTTTTTTTTAAAAAGATCAAATATTTTATTTCACTCTTTTGTGACTTGGATACTTTTCAATGTTAATTTTTAGAGTTAATATGTTACAAAATTGTATTATACTATCCTTTAGCATTATTTTTGAATAATAAGATAGTAAAGTGTGACGCTTTCTTCGGCTTTTAATTATAAGTACGGTTCTATGTTGCACACATCCAAGAACTCGGAAGCCCTGCAGTTTGGCTTGTTGTACCTTATAGAAAGAGGAACACATGTCTGTAGTATCTGCTCGAATAACTGTCTCCCGCAATTAAATATACTATCACTTAGAGAGCTTTAGGGATAAAATCAACATCATTGCTATTTTAAGTGAAAAACTTATTGAAGGATCTGATTTCTTGACCTTTTCATTAATTTTTGCAGTTACTTCTGTACTTTAATGAGAATATATACGTATCTTCATCACCATATCCCCCAAATATGTAAATCCCCCAAATCCCCCCATATTGTAGAAAAATAAATGCAACTTTTTTTGCAACAACTGACTACGCTATTGGTCTTGTAGGGCTTCACCGGACTATTATGGCGAGCGCTTAAGGCAATCAGCCGATTTTGTTTAGGTAACTAGGTCAAGGGTGCGCGGCACACCTCGGCTTGGGCTGTTACCAATATCCCGGATCTGACCTAGCTAAACTATTCTAAGCTATTCATACATATATTCATTACATGTATACCTATCTGATGTGAAACGAACTAAATTACTCGATTCAGTTCGATTAAGGGAAAAAAATAAATCCTTCCACTATGTGTGTAATGTGTACTCGTATGTGAGGTGATCTCATGTGTGTACAAGTGATGTGGGTGAGTCACTGTATCGCGATAGTAACAGTTCGAGGGTTCCATCCGGGGACGACCTAGGCTCGAGATGCTACCGGAAGAGACGACGTATCTACGGGATCGGGCTCTTCTTCACGGTGGCGTTAGTGGGCACTCGCGAACGTGGCCACAAACACGCATGTTAAGAGGGATCGGATCGATATAAATGCAACAAAAAGGAAAATTTCTTTATTTAAGTTCATAATGGTTCTTAATTCTGAAAATGTTGAAACTATCCAATCGCATCCTAATAAGTAATATCGTATTTTCGGGAGAGTGTAATGTTATGATAAATTCTTTAAAATATATTGAGTATTTTTGACGCAAATTTATTTTTCATACTCAGACGCACTAGTTGAATGTTAAGCATATCCTGTAGACAGCAAGAAACTTGTTGTCTTTCGCAGGACATGGCAGGACTATATTCTTAATTCAGAAATTCGACAGTGGACTAGGCCCAGTGGCATAGAATCGATACTTATTCCACGCTAACTGGGATGGTGTGGTCACAATGTACGCATGACCTTAGGTTGCCTTAGTCTTTTATTCACAGTTGAAGGATGGAAAACGCATGCCTGGGGGTCAGTATCTCTGTTATAAAGATGGTATAAAGCGCCATCTCATCGCATGTAACATATTTCCAGGCAAGATCAGAATTAAAAAGGCAATAGAAGCACTCGAGGATGACCGAAAGACCTCTATGCAAAACATCTATTATGTTTATTATTGATGCGAATATGAGTTTTTTAGTATCCGATTAATTAAGGTGTTACTTTGCGGAAATCCATCATTAAATAATAGAGAGGACGTTACTTTTCACTTCCGCCTGGAATTGATTGGCCGCTGCCATGTCTCAATTCAATAAAAAAAATACTTAACTTTTCTGGTACACCTTGTACAGATAAAATCAAATGTTTTTTGTTGCAGTGAGTGGCGGCAGTTTGTTCATATCTTTATTTGTTTGTTACGCCTTCATGGCATATATACTCAACCGAGAATCATAAAATTTTACGTACACATTATCTAGGGTACAGAAAAGGCAAAATCATACAAGTTTATCTTTCATTCAGGAAAAAAGTATTTTTCTCAATCCGAGCGAGGTCGCAGGCAGAAGCTAATGTAACATAATTTTGCTCAGTTGCACTCTTAAGAGATGGAGCTCCGTTTGCCTATTGTTTATTATATCAATTAATAGAACAATACAACAAATAATAAATAATACAACAAATCTGACGTTTATGTAGGTAGTACGTCATGGTTATTATGTATAATAAAACACGCAATCATTTCGTTTTAATGGGATATTGAGAGAACGAAATGACTATGATGCAAGCGGGAGCCGTGTACCCGTAAGCACAGACTAACAACTCAATCAGCGCTATTTTAAAATAAACCTTTTTTTACTATACACAAACATAAGGTGGCGGCTCGGTAAAGAAAAAAAAGGGAGCGAAGGTCTCGATAATGAGTTTTTCAAGAACTCGTTGCTTATTGTACGCGTAATATTCCATGTTAGCTACCTACGTTCGTTTTGAAACTTATTTTTATACAAGCGCGAGCGGTCTTTCATTATTGACAGAAATAAAGCACGTGTTACATTATTATTTTAATGATACTTTTTTTATTTATGAATGCGTAAAATTTATGTTATTTAATTATATACGTAAATACATATTGATAAGTGCAAAGACTTGTACATTCCTTGTTTATAACCTTTCCTTGTATTTCATAATGTATACTGCTACTGCACTACTACTGCTATGTAGCTGCGACCGTCGAATTCGTCTGCATAAATTATTATTTTAACAATATATTTTATGTACAAAGGAAAAAACATAAACACAACACCGCTTGCTCCACTTTTCCACGGTAAGAAAACACACATAGCTGAACCCGTAGTACACATAAAAATAGTAGTTTCTTAAAACGTTAATAACATTACGTATATTAAATGAAGTTATCATGATAATCCTTTTTTAAAATATGGATCAAGTGTCCAAGAAGTAAAACAGATATGAAATCTATCCACTCATTTTTGAGCGATGCCCACAGCTTATATATATAGATACCATGTAGTGAGCATTTATTGCCTATATACTATATTTATATACTACATTGTATCTATATAGAACTAGTGACCCTTCTTGGCTTCGGGCGGGTGTAATATACACTCTTAAGACTTAACTCTTAAATAGTTATGACACCATATGTGGCGTGATAATTGTCTAAGCGATTTAGATATACATAAACAAACGAAGATAAAAGAATTTAGTAACTATTTCTTCGCTGATTGTCAACTTATTTACTTTTGTTTTAACTTCCTTAGTAGGTATTCACGAGCTTTAGTGTTAGATATTAATAAAAGAATTTAGTAACAGTTTGGTATTTCCTTACAGTCGATGAGTCGAAATCTTTATTCATAAATCTCGTCATGATCTTTATATTGACTAATCTACAACATTTGTACACTCCTTGACAAAAAACATTAATAATATTAAAATTAAAAAATAATAATTACGGTCTAGTTTCTACCATTGGACAAGTTCTACTAATATCTATGTAGAAACATTCGATAATTTTATACGTAATTTAAATAAAATAGAATATAAGTACTTATTGGTTGAAATTCGACCATAATCCATAGTAGAGCGTACAAAGATGTTTGTTCACTTGTTAATATAGTTATATACTATTATCTGTATGCCTTTTGTTCTCTTTCTAAATGTTAAAAGTATATTGAGTAGGTATTGTATATTCTAAACGCAAAGAGCAAGAGGTATGACGAATATATACTTAAAATCAAGTAGTGGATGGCGAGAAAAAAAATCATTAGCAAACAAAGGCGAAAAAGGTACTGAATAGTTTTGTTTTGCATATTTATGTATAGATTATACAATGTATTACAGATACTATACGATTTACTGTTTTGGCACTTTGACATTTACAGTTTATCTAAGGTTTTTTTTTCAATTTTATTATTGACAATCAATCTTCTAGATTAATACTATCACTGTACGAGTAGGTAATATATACTCTATAATGTTACAATGGTCTTGTGATACTTTTAATATTCTAACAAGATGGTGGCCCCCTTGTTAGTACTTTCCAAGGAGTTTTTGTGGCATCTCAGAATTTATGCTCTGTGGTATTAATTTCGAATCAACTTCAATTATGTACAATAATACTATGTTATGTAAAATGCCACCAATATCATAAAATATAAAGTCAAATAACACAAGGTTATGAATAAAATATAAAAGTTACTACATGACAGACTAAGATCTCACCAATTACTCTTCATGAAAGTTAAAGGAGGTTCGTGATTATCGCCACAAACCATTTTTTTGCAATGCGTTATTTTATATCTTCAAATATAATGATTGGAAAAATAAAAAATGTTACTGTGAATTATTATTAAGTGGTAAATATATGACTTCCAATGAGGACTTTTTATGTGGAATTTTATAAGGTAACATACAATTTCATTATAGATTAATTTTATGTATCACAAAAAATGCTGAGCGAGCGTTACTAATGTAAATATTTTAACGACTTGATTACAACACTTTACTCTGTTTAATATTAATATAAGTATAGTCTGCGTCAAACTTTTTAACCGTTCTGAAGTAGATGCGCAGAACACAAATTTAGGAGGGACCTAAATGAGATAAAAGCAGGCTTGCCCGCGAACGTACCTTCCCCCTATTTCATCCACGTTAACACATGTCTTCTGTCATTACTAGTTGCAGTACAGTCGCATTGAGAATGGTTTTGTTGTTGTTAATTACATGTTATCACTATTTTCATTGTTTTCTTCTTCTCTTATATTTGTCATTATTAGAAGACGCATCTACAACGAAAAATGATGTTTCTATGAAAGGCGTTGTTTATTTCATTTTTATTACACAATATTTATTTATTATGAATTTATTTTATTCACAATAGCGTTATAAAAATACGTCTCGGTAAATAACAGCTCACTTGAAATGTAAGTTTTTATTTTGTTTAGTTTGTTTGAAACGCAGCCAATGTAAGCACGTTTCACATGCCGCAGTGTATTCAAAAGATGCAAAAATAATACCCGAAAAAGCAATTTAACGGCCGGAGTATCTTACTTTCGCTAAATACACGTTGAATAAGTTATATTTTAAACTTTAAACTAACAAATAATATCAAATTTTGAACAAAATTACCGATTTTAAGCCTGTGATACAAATGTTTGGCCTCACCCCTCACAAACACGCACAATTACGGGAAACCGTTCTTTATTCATTACGCGTTAAGGTTGAATTCACACTAAATGTTGTTTATGTTGTATTTTCATTTTGAGGGGAATAATTTATTGCTTTGCTCGTTTTATCGTAAGTATTAGATAATATTTTGAACATTTGTGACTTTATTACTGTGTTATGGTTGTAATTAGGTTGAACTTAAAACTGATTTAAAACTTTTTTTCTCCCTTTCTTAGTAAACGAATAGCTACACATAAGTATATATTTACGCGGACAATTTTTAGCATCGATTTTGTACGTGATTCTTTATCTAGTTATTGTTGATCGAAGGTAACACGCAAAATATCTGCACAATATATATATCCCACAGATAAATAAATACTGCATAAAAGCGATCATTTCATTAAAGTTCACGATTATTCAAAACTCACAAACAAGGTGATATTTGGATTTAATTATAACTGACAAATACATGATGCGCCACATCATGTTAACTGTTAATATTTTAGCTTTATCTATTACTTTATTATTCAGCACGTCCATTTCTAGTTTTTACTGTTATTTAATTATTCCAGTAATTATTTAATTTTTATTGTTTGTTTGTTTATTCAATATTCTATATGTCGATATATCTTGTATGTATGTATATGTCTGCTCAATTTATATAAACAGGTTTTCGTAAACCAGCTGTCGTTTACAAGACGACACAATCGGAATCAAACTTTCTAATTTCTAAAACTATAATAATATTCTGGATATGTTTTGTATTTAGCTCTTGAGTGTACTATGCGCAAGATCGGACTTATGGCTATATTCAGAGTGGCCAAAAACGATGACTTGGACTATACTTATATTAAAAGTATACCTATAACCTTCTAGAAAAAGTACTCTAAATGTTACTAAAATTTGAATAAAAATTCGTTTTTTATAAAATTTGTAAAGGCTAAGAAAGCAGACTAGCGCGGTCCTTTATCTTAGACTATTTAATTATAGATGATGCAATTGATATTTAGGAAATGGGTCAAATGATTTAGAGGAAGGTTTAGAGGTAAAATTGTATTTGTTAATGTTTTACTATCTAAGGTTATTTACTATACAATCATTCCAGAGAAATATTTAAAAAAAACCCTCGATCCACACGACGCGACGCTTAGTCATTTAAGTATCTACTTTATATATTGTTTGTATTTTTATTTATGTTTTTATATTATAATTTCTATTGGATATTTGACTATTTTTCTAATGTGCTTACTTAGCTTCCGAGTCAAAATTACATTTAACTTAATTCTTTAATGCAATATTTATATTATTATGTATTTCATTTATTTATTAATTGAAATCTGAACGTGAAACATCTATAAATCCTACTATCTATCTTCATCTTATAAACATTACGGAACCGAAGACAGTTGTCTGGGACCGGTTGGTAGTTTTATATGTATATTAAAATAAAAACATAACAAGTCTATTTGTCCGTGCGTTTATCCCAGAGAGGCAAAGAGGGGACGCGGACGGGATGGTAAGATGAAGCTGTCATCTGGCGACGGGGTATGCTTGGGCCGCCACTGGCCCGCCAGTTTTCTAAAACAACTCAATCAAGAGCGCGCGCGCGGTTCGAGCGTACGTGTTAACAGAGTACGCGATTCGTTGAATCCGAGTTTGAAACCGTAAATAAAAAACATTCGACTATCGCTCAAAGCAAAATCCAGTGTGTAGTTTTTATACAAAACCGACGTAATATTTCGTTTTCGTGATGATTTCATGTGATTTACCGAGTGACTCTATATTTGTGGATGATCGTAAAAGTTAACAAAAACAGGAGTTCTAAACTTTCCAACGAACGTAAACCATGTGACTACAAGAACGTTGCAGCAAGATTTGTACGTGCATTTACCTTATTTTAAATTTATTGTAAGTTTATAAATAATAGTGTACTTGTAGTAGCTACAAGCTAAGCGCTGTAATAATAAATTTTGTTGGCTCTTGTATGTGATACTATATTTTTTTAAATGTACAGTTTATCCAATATCAAAAGAATATCAATATTTATTTTATGTAACATGACTGTACAATCCAAGTTCTGGCTGAATATAAACAAAGAATTACGGAATTCAAGTATTTAAAAAAAAATTCAATATCAATTGATTTTGATGAAATGTTGTGTACGGCGAGTATACCTAATTTCGAAATTGTCAAATTACAAAACTTGGGAATAATACGTATAAAAAACCCTAAACAAAGTAATGATTTCTATCGATTTTCGTGAGAATTTATACTCGGAAAATATGAGCAAATAAATCATAAATAGATAGACTATGTCAATTTTTTTTAATTATAAAGATTTAGAAAAATATAAGTAAGCCTTTTAGAAATTATACAGTATATTTATATTTAAATACAATTATAGATTGAAAATAGTTACTGCATAATAAGGCGCGCGCCACGGGCTCCTACATCTGAATTAAATTTTGTACGCAGAGAACCAAAATTGTTAGACTGTCTACAAGAATTATCACTAATATATTTAATAAGTTATTTTTTGCTAGTATCCTTGTAGTACTATGTATTTTATATTTATTACACAGAAACCCCCGTGAATGTACACAATTATGTTTTAAATGGACAATGACAATGTCGTAGGTAAATGTCCAGTTTTAAAAAATACGATTTCGTTTTGGTATAATAATATCATAGTATACTGAAAAAAATTATTAGTTACAAAAAATATCACGTGTCTAATAGAGAACTCCGTGTTACCTCAATTTAAATACATTAGGGTGATGTATAGCTAATGTTAAGTTAAGAAATCTCAGGACATGTATGTTAACATTGTTGACTTATTTGAATAAAATATAATTATATAAAATATTGATACGTTCTTTTCAAATATCTTATAATACTATAACAAGGTTCCCGTCCGCTACGTTGAGTATTAAATATGGCAAAGGGTTAATCGAATATAAAATGAATAGAAGCCTAGAAATATATATTAAAAATTCTGCATCGAATGGTTATAGTCCTATGCCGATATATTCATTAGTTTTGACCTGATTGAGTGCCAAAAGATCTATACCTATATTTATTATATAGTTTTAGTATCTTGAATTATTAAAAAAAAAATTTACTTACTTTCCGTTTTATTATCTAATAATAGAACCCAAGAAAGGGGACTGACTGGTTCTCGAGTGCGTCTACCGGAACGCACCGTAATGTGTTTGGCGACAATTTTTTTAATTTCAGGGCCATGGTTAGCCAAGCGAGTATAAAAAAATCCCCACAACACTCTGTTGGTTTATTTAATTCCAGATTATATTTAGTAGTAACCTGACTTTTGTTGATGGCGGTTCCTGTGAATGTCCTGTAATCCTTTAGAATAAAATAATTAAGTGTGAGTTTACACGCGGTATAAAAGTACTAAGAGAATGGGATGCATATTATATTAATATGCATATATGCATTAACGTTCGTTTATCATCATATATTGGCTCCCATTTTTTTTTCTGTCTAATTAGTTTGTGTAATTTAATTTAATTGTATGGCTGTTCCAACAATAAAATATTTCTTTCTTTCATATACTATGGAGGTAATAAACATTACTTTTCGGCATTATCTATACTAATATTATAAAGAGGTAAAGTTTGTGAGGTTGTAGGGGGTAATCTCAGGATCTACTGGTCCGATTAGAAAAATTATTTCAGTGTTATATAGCTCATTTATCGAAGGTTATAGGCTATATATCATCATGATAAGACCAATAGGAGCGGTGCACCAGTGAAGAATGATTCAAAATCGGGGTTTTTACCTCTTGAGAGCTTTCGCTGCGTGTTAGCCAAAGCCACTATTCCACACGGACGAAGTCGCGGGCAGAGACTAGTAATATACTGACTGAATAATAGACTGGTAATATTTTAATAAATATCGACAATGTTAATAATACACAACACAGAATATTTTTTAAATGCACGATAGTCATTATGATTCAACAGAAAATTATGTGCTACAGATTTCAATGATTCTCTCTCTCTCTCCCTCTTTTTACTCTTTCTCTCTCTTTGTATATATGTCGAGTACGTTAATAATACTATACTATGTCATTCTCTCACATACTAAAACCTATAATATACATTTATAGCTCTTTTTCGTTTCGTCCGAAAAGAAGTTTCTCGTCAAAAGTACCAATCGCCTAGAACAGATAATGTATGTTAATACAAGCCATATTTTAGAATTTGCATACTCGTGATGCGGCATAGTAATAACTCAATTGATTAAGTTAATAGTACAGCATTGTCTTCGCCTTTCCCGTGTCCTTAGCTGTCGCGCGGACGTGAAACGCACTAATGAGATGGTCTATTAACCAGTTGACGTAAATATATCGTTCAATGGATTAGGTGACTAGCATACTTGAAATGTATTAGATTCAAGTAGACAAGGATGTTTATTTATCTACTAGCTATAAACCGCGGCTCCACACGCTTTAATTGTATTAAATAAATATAAAATTGTGAGAACATGTACAATTAAGAAATGCTCTTTCAAATACCATTGTAAAATAGCATAAATTACTTCTTATAAGGTTAGCTATCTGCCAGTGAAAATGGGACCAATGCTTTTTGAGATAGCACTGCAGATTCAGCCGCCGATAACAGCTAGTCTAAAATAAAATAATCTAAATTACTTCTTATAAAGCCAGCTATATGCCGGTGAAAGTTTCGTGAAAATCGGGCCAACGGTTTTGGAGATAGCAATGTGGACAAAGTCGTAGGTAACAGTTTGTATAAAATATCATAGCCTATGTTACCCGCTGTAATTTTAGCTATCTGCCAAGTGAAATTCCCGTCAAAATCGGTTCCGTCGTTTCGGAAATTACCCGGAACAAACAGATAGACAGACTGACAAAAATTATAAAAAATTGCATTTTTGTTATCAGTATCGAGTATACTTTTATATACAATCATTTAAAAAATGTTATTTTGATATTACATACAGACACTTCATTTTATTATATGTATAAATAGATAATGATTGAAGTTTCTTTTATCTTGTTTATTATGTGCGTATTATGTATGTATGTATTAGTTGTATCTACTTTATGCTATATGGAAAGTATTTGTCCACAACATAACTTGCCGGTACTATACATGCGCATGAAATCTAAACAGTCAAGGATTTATTATGTAAAGAAAACGAAATTTAATATTACGTATCTTATTTCTTAAGTAGCAAAACCTACGATTGTATTGATTTTAAGTGGTTATTATAGAATATTGCTATTTAGAAAGGCCGGTGTCCTAATTGAAGCTTTTTTTCCAACTGACTACGCTATTGTCCTAGCAAGGTCTTAACAGCTTCACCGGACTACTTAGGCGAGTGCTTAAGGCACTCAGCCGATTTTATTCGACAACTAGCTCAAGGGTGCACGGCACACCTCGGCTTGGGCTCTTGCCTGATACATGCAATTCGCGACCTTTCTGAGCTAACCTAAGCTAAGCAAACTATTCATATATATATGAGTTCTTGAAAGATATATGTGTACTAAGCATACATACCGCAACAACTCTTATATATATTCTCCTAATTAAAGCCGGTTCTAATATGTTGCTACACTTATGAACTGTATTGGAACACTTCGTGTTGGTGTTAGTATTAATTTACTTTAGAACCACCATCTTTTGGACCGAACAATACAGTGCGAGTTACTATTCATGTTTTTATATTCAATAATTTATTCCAACTTAGTACGCAATCTCCAGACGAACGTTAAAACTCAAGACATGTAGCTTTATAGAATTACGTCACCAGAAATGTATTTCCTGCCAATTTTCAGCAATAGTTTACGATGACGTCCTAACAAATAAACTTTGATAGAAGCACGTTCTATTCATAAAGAATACGTTATCGGCTTTGAGTGATTTATTACCCCACGTTGCCCATAGTAATGTATTTCCTGAACTGTGTACTCAGCAACTTGAATTATATTCTGATTGTCATGCTTTGCAAACAAGTTTTTAACATGTGACTGAAAATAATAGTGTCTTGAAAAAAATATTAACTATTTGCTATACAAAATATATCCGAATTAAGTATTATTGAACAAGTAAAAAAATAAAGCCAGGATAGCTCCTTGATAAAAGTAAAAAGCAATCAAACGAATCTTAGTTATTTAATCTGGGTAAGTTCCGACGAAATGTAGGAATTAGTTCTTGAATAGAGTTAAATGAGTGAACAATCCTAAACGAATAAATATTGATGTTAAACTAACCCATGTGACATCCTGCGCTCAGATTTAGAATTGGTGTTAAACTAGAAGTTAAAAATCCTAATCCTAACTCCTGTCTAACATTATAAATGCGAAAATGAGTTTGTTTGTGACGCTTTAACGTCTTTAGTACTCAATCTTTTTTATTTTATTTTTTCGAACTGACTACGCTATTGGCCATGCAAGGTCTTAACAGCTTCACCGGACTACTAAGGCGAGCGCTTAAGGCACTCGGCCGATTTTATTTTGACAACTAGCTCAAGGGTGCATGGCACACCTCGGCTTTGGCTGTTGCCTGATACATGCAATTCGCGACCTATCTTTTTTTTTTTTTTTTTAACGTGGGGAAATCCTTTATGGATACGCCAGATATTACTTGGTGATAGGGCTTTTTCTAAACCTACCTAGTTAGTTAGCAACCTCATGTTGAAAATCTGTTACCACACACACGTATGTGTGTCCTAATTGCTGTAAGTGAGAGCCAGTCTCGTCTAAGATTAGTGTATTAACTATCTTAAACTGCATCGTCATTTTACCTTTTTTTATATCATAGGAAGCAAACGAACAGTTGGGTCACCTAATGTAAGTGATCACCATTTTCTGTGAGAGGGTGGTACCACCCCGGGCGAGCTGATCCATTCATGCTGAAACCAGTAATAGCTTCAGCGTAGCTCTACCACCTACTAAGTTATAATTAAGTATTATAAAATGTCGATAACAACAGAGTTTATAAGGTCACACCACTAGCTCTAATAAAATAGAACTTACGGTAACGTAATGTCTAATCACTAATGTGTATATATCGTCTATTTGTTTTATTTACAAGACAGTGAACGTTCAAATTTGATTAATTACTAAAAAATATCAACAATTTCGGATCGTCTAAACAATTATCTAAGCTCAGATTCGTTAGTTTATTTTGTTTTCATAGGTGTTCACAGCGTGGAGATTATTGTATACTAGAAAAAAATGTCACGATTTCCGTATAATATTTTTACTTCACCAACAGTTGGGAGTCTAACTATGAAACCATAGGATGTGAAAATTTGAAAACATGGTATGCAAAAACGTTATTACAAAATGTTCTGCTGTACATTTTTGAATGTCATAACGATTTCATTGAAATATTTTGTGAAATATATATCATAGATACTGACATGGCTTCTGATAGAAGAGAGTGCAATGGAAAAATATGTTATGTCAACTCTTTTTTTTCCGAACTGACTACGCTATTGACGTAGCAAGGTCTTAACAGCTTCACCGGACTACTAAGGCGAGCGTTTAAGGTACTCAGCCGATTTTATTTGACAACTCGCTCAAGGGTGCACGGCATACCTCGGCTTGGGCTGTTGCCTGATACATGTAATTCGCAACCTATCTGAGCTAACCTAAGCTAAACTAACTAAAGCATTCATACCACACCAACTCTTATATATACTTCGTATCGGATAATTTTCTAAATTCTTTCAGTTTTATAAGGGGAAAAAATAAACTCAAGGGCTCCACGCCGAGGGAACGGACCTAGGCTTGAGCCGTTGCCGAGGGGGGCCTAGTCTGGTGTGCGGGAGCGAAATTTACCCCCAGACCACGGCGGCGTGATCTGTGGTTACGCAGGCGTAGGCGTGAGCACGCTCTGTTTGGAGAGACAGGCTGGTACTGATCGTTTACTGCCGTTATTTCATCGGGAGGGTCGGTACTCAATCGATTATCATGAAATTATAGGGTATAAAAATATAGGGTAATTTTTATCCAAAAATAATCTGTTTTCAATAGATAGGCCAAATCCGTGTTATTACAAAAAAGTGAAATACGTACCCTGGCTTTAAAAAGGTCTCGAATTAAATGCACTGCGGTTGCTGAAGGTTCGCCATCTTGCTCTTTTGTCTCGCTTTGGTTACGTTAGGTTAGACTTGTGAAAAGATAACGCGAACTTGCCTCGGGCGAACGCGGTGCATTTATTACGAAACCTTTTTAAAACAAGTATTTAACTTATTTCTAATAAAACCGATTAACGTGAGCGAAACGACAGTAAAACACTAGTAAAGATATATATTTTAACGAAAAATGGTAGTAGACAACATAACCAATGTTAAAAAGTCGATTTTTATTTAATGACCAAAACGATTACCAAGTTTCGCGGAACGGCTTCAAGCGGAAAATTATGATAATTCGAGATTGGATACGAAACAATGGACAAAGGTGTTTGACAAATTTTTTGTCGGAATTACCAACGTAATAAAATAAACATTTTATTAGTTCTATAAGTGTGTTATGTATATATATTTTAGTTTGTTTATTTTTATGAACCACTATCAGAAATGGAACAGATTCAGAGGTGTCAGTTGACTGTAATCTATGTTTACCCATTTCATTAACAGTAGATGAGGAGTCTTCAAGGGTATTAGGTTACACGTGTTATCGTGTATGCTACATTGGACAGTGTTTTCTTTTCCTTGTTAAAGAAGAGTTTGTTTAAAGCTTTGAAAGATATGAAAGTGTATCTGTATTTTATTGTTTAATCTGTTTTATATATGAAATAAAATAAAGATTGCCGAAACTAGAAAGAATTAAAATAATTAGTAGAATAAAAATATCGAATACAATGTTTAGCTTTACTGTTGTCCAACGAATGTGGTAAAATCTATGACATCCATAATTTCTTAATGGAATGCTTGGAAACATTATAATACAGGGAATGCTGATCCAAAATGTTGTACAGTTTGTTTAAGTTCCCCTTCTAATTAGTTTGCTGTTTATTGGATTTATTATTTTATATTATGTTGAGACAGACATGTCTACAATAAATAAAAAAAAGTAAATAAAAATGAATTTAAGAAGTGACAAATGGAAAATATATGAAATACCAATCTAATTCATGTATTTATAATCGATTTATCGAGGGTGCTACAAACTCAATCACGCTATATTTGATCTGTTTTGATTTAGGTCACGCGTTGAAACGGCCACCTTCCTGTTTTTGGCGGTTACTGATTTTTTTTTCTTTTGTCGATCATTTTGAAACGTCATGTTTGGCGTTATAATATGTATACATGGATCGACCGAGACCCTTGCAGCTGTATGCCATGTGTCTCAAATTTGTCTGCCAAACTAACATTTTCGAGTGATTTATGGTTCCAGCCAGCCAGTCTGTCCTCTTTTGAAGTTTTCAATGTTAGAAACGACATTTAGGTTTGTGGATGAAAATACTTTAAGATACATTCATTATACTTGTCTTATGAGTGTATGTTTATTTAAGTCATTTGTATAATATTCTTTCACCATTTTCAATAAGGATTTGTTAATAAAAATAATGATAGTCATAAACAAGATGCAGAAATATATTCATTAACTACGCAGTAATCTTCTGAAATACGTAATTTACACATTTCTTTTGTATATTCTATTGAATAATTCTATTTACTTACGACGTGTTAGAGTTGCTACCTGCGCGCTATTCGTATACCATTTTTTGTATAACTTTAGCTACTGTCGTTTACTTTTGGATTCCAGCTACTGGCTCTTTGATACATACTTAATGATTTGATATATACCAAATAAAATAACGCAATAATACTTGATTGATTCAATAATAAATCATTATAATGTATTTCTTTGAGAATTAATTTTACACACACTTAACGCAAAATAAGGATAATATTTTTTAAGTATGTGTAATTAAGAAACAAATAAAATAAATGAAATCGAAATATAAGGAGATATTATGCTTTATATTTACTAAATATAATTTAAAACATCGTTTGCACTTTGCATCAGCTTTGAATAACTTGTCAGTTATCTCATTCGGCACTTGAGTTCGAATACAATCTTGTTACCACTCACTTATATATTTTTTTATATAGAGCACAAGTGGATCGAGTGATCGTTATTTGTTGAGCCGGATGTCCTTTCGCTTGAGTTCAATCAGTTTGTTTCCGTTGATATAATAACAAATTAGAGAGGAGTTCTCGATAAGTGAAGATTCATTTTGTATTTTTTTAAGAGTTCCCTTTTGTTGCAAACTGTTGTATTGGGTGCCACACAACGAATATTTCATCAGTGTCTATTTATTTGTTGTACAACTGAGATGATTTCAGCGGTAAAATACCACGGTGGAAATTCAAAGTTCCGTAATACGACAATTTGTTTTTTATAGTTATAGGGTTCGAACGAGGAATTAACTGTAAACTGCAGTCAATGTTTTAGCCTATCTTTTACACTAATGAGTCGTAAAACTAGATCCTGGAGAAAGGAGTTGACATAGTGGTGGTTTGTTGAACAAATTACTTGCTACGTTAAATGTAAAAGATTAAGGTAGATAATCAATGTAATAAATAGTTCAGTTTTAAAATGATCATATTCACCTCTTCATATCTCAAAAACGATCTCACGTAAAGATGCCAAATTCGGCTCATGTATTAAGAGACGTGAGATATAAAATATCGTTTATTGCATATAAGTTGGGATAATATTGTAGATTAAGGTCTTTGCTAGTTCGAATATATGAATTATATTATAGCCTTCGCAAGTTCTAAAGCTGTAAGTTCTTATTTTATTCTTCCAAAAATTTGGCTTGCTGGTAGAAACTAGCCATCGAACATAGGGCTTGTCCATGACTGTCTTAGTGGGTACTATAATTCGTATGTTCGAATTAGCCATGTTAAACCTTGGGCTTCAATATTATCCTATGTTATAAGCAGAAATGATATTTTTAAGTTGTTATAAATAAATTTCAGCTTGGCTCTCATTTCACATTTATGTTTTTGATGGATATTAATTACAGTCAATAATAATAAACGCGTGAGAAGCTGTTGCACATCTAGTCTGTTATGTAAATGTGTATTAGTTTTTAATAATACATACATATGAATATAAAATATATTAAAAAAAAAATAATTACCATGTCTTTAAAAAGTTATATCTAAATTTATAGTACAAAATTATAAGACGCTTGTGAAACAAAATACGTACAAAGCCCGCATCTTATTTGCAGATTGTTGATCTTCATTGTTCTGAACTCTTTTTAGTTTACTTTTGTTTTGTTGTGATTTTATAATTTAAAGGATACATGCTTAAAATATTATTCTAAATTGTAAAGCTGTAATATTGTTTTTTTTTTAATAATAATTTTTCTTTGTATTATATTGATAAATCGCCTAAAAAGTATTAATACAGTATGCAGTATTCATTATGATATTTCCGATGCGGCGAATACAGTTTTTGACAATTATACTCTTGTCACTCTGAACTCTAAGTTCGGACCTGTGCGTAATATAGTCAAGAGTTAAATACATATTTTAAATATTATCATAGGAATTGCAAATTGGTTTTTATTTACCCTTAAATTGTTTCAATGTTACACATATAATATGATATCTATGTATAGATAACTTTTTATTCTGCATAAGTATATTTAGAGCGGTCAAAAAGTTTGGCGCGGACAGTAATTACGCTAATATGTAATTATAGATAACTAGCTGACCCGTGCCCTCTTCGTTGGGCGGTAATAGGCATTATCAAGCTAGAACTAAATCACATGCCTCTCATCGTTAAGGCAGCGTTCGTAAGAAAAGTTTTCGTTCGACCATTTTTTCTTCGACTCCCCATATATTACCCTCTACAACCTCACAAAATTTACCTCTTTATAATATAATTATAGATAATATAATTAGTTAATAGCTTCTTCCCGCGACTTCGTACGCCTGGAATAGTTATATTGGACTAAGACGCAGCGGAAGCTCTCAAAAGGAAAAAAGCCCCGTTTTTAAAATATTTTTCATTGGTGCTCCGCTCCTATTGGTCTTAGCGTGATGATATATAGCCTATGACACTCACAAATAACGTGGCTTTATATTGGTAAAAGAATTTTCAATCGGTTTAGTAGTTCTTGAGATTACCCCCTACAACGTCACAAACTCACAAACTTTACCTCTTTATAATATTAGTATACATAATAATAAAACTAAATACATGATCGTAATATGGACATCACACGTAAATCATAAACCATATTTATGATACGTATATATTATAAATGCAAATGTCTGTTTGTTTGTTAAGCTTTAACTACTCGAGCGGCCGTTATGAAATTTTGCAAAGATGTTGTCGGAGATACAAAAGAGGGCGTAGGGTACCTACCACCTTTCACCCAAAAAATGTGTTGTTTCCGAACCATAAATCTTATAACTCGATCTTTATATGAAGTGGCTCTGACAGGGGTTGACACAATTATCGATGAGGTAGCATCTGAATCTGTTTCTGTTACTAAAAGTACTAAATAAAATATCAGTTTCCATTTAAAGTATCGGCTTGTTACTGTATGTAAATTCTAGTTTTTGCACGCAGCTTCGCTCGAGTTAATATATATTTGACCTATCCTATATCTATGTTCTTTTCAGTACCTATCCAAAATGTAATGATGATCGATTGTGGTTAAAATGTGAGAGCGTAACAAACAAACAAACTCATATCAGCATTAGTAAGGTTACCGCTTGGTAGAACACGACAATTGTGATTTAATGTATTGGTGGACAGGTGTAACACTCGATATAGAGGCACGCTTAAGCATGCCCATTTATGCATTATGCACATTATGACTCTCTCTTAGCCTCATTTAGGGATCCACCTGTGAATATCCGATTGGAGCGGGTATTACAGATGACTGCGATATGTTCGTGGCCACCGTTGATTACTTTTGTAAAGTGCAGTAATTTTGTTGTGCTACAATAAAAAAACTGTTGTGTCATAAAGGCACACGATAGAAGGGAAACTTTTGTATTACAAGGAAACATTTTAATTTAAAAAATACAACAGAAAGCACACGACCCACGGTTTCCCAAGCGGTCATCTGTCGAAGTAACTAATGACCGCGACAGACGTTTGAATTAAAAAAATACATTAAAAATCCAACGTCATATGGTGTTATTAGGCGGTCACCTATCCAAGTACTGACCGCGCCCGATGTTGCTTAACTTCGATGATAGGACGAGAACCGGTGTTTTCAACATTTTACTCGACACGGTGTTTACCTCCACCACTTTTCGTCATACAAAAAAGTTGCCGATCAGAATTTCAAAGCCATAAGAAGTTTCACTTAAAAAAGTATGTTTTTGTTGAAAACTTTGCAGCTGTTATTAATTGTTAGTTACGTCTACTGCTAACTGTTAACGAAGTGTCCTGTTTCACTGAGTTCTTTGAAATAATACTAGCGGTATCTGAATGTTATGCTCGTGATCTGTTACTAGGAATACCGATTAAAGAACTTACAGGAACTATTTATGAATGCATTTTATTAATGGAGAATGCAGTTCATTGCGAAATTTGAGTTGATAAAAGACTTCATAGTAATCTACTAAGAATTAACAATCGAATTACGGGAGTATTATTCTACCTAAGGCATATAAGGCAAGTCTATAATCAAGGCATACCTTAGATGCTTCAAATACCTGTGATATGTACTATATAGAGCAGCTTGTTATTTTGTCAGCATTGTTTTTTTTTTATATTATAGGTGGCAATCGAACAGACGGGTCACCTGATGGTAAGTGATCACCGCCGTCCATAGACATTAGCAACACCAGGGGAGTCGCAAGTGCGTTGCCGGCCTGTGTTTGGGGTATGAGGATGGGGGATCGAAGGGGGAAGTGGGCCTTGGGCGCTCTCACTGACCGAACGAAACGCAACAAAGCACACACTGTTATTTCATGTCGGTGTTTCGATGGGTCGGGTGGTACTACCCCGGACGAGCCGACCCATTCATGCTGAAACTGGTAATAGCTTCAGCATGGCTCTACCACGATTCGAACGATCTCGAATTTAATCGCGATTCAAAATAATATTATTTAAATTATTAAGAACAAGCGGCCCGGAAATTGTCCCGCCTTGATATTTAAAAAAAACTTGACAAAGTATATACCTAAGCCTTCCTCGTGAATCACTTTATCTACTGGTGAAAACCGTATGAAAATCCGTTCAGTAGTTTTTGAGTTTATCGCGAACAGACAGACTTGGCAGAGTACTTTGTATTATAATGATGGGTTATCGTGTCTTCGGAAAACATCTATAAAGTATAGTTTATGTAAAAATACCATTTCTGACAAGAAAAGGTTATAATACAGTATAAGCAAAGTTTTTCTTTCTGTTGCAGAAGAGTAAATAACATAATCCGGGTAAGAACTATTGCATTTACTTGTTATCACATTAAGTAATACTGATAATAATGGAATTACCGGAAAATCCTTTGATGTATTATAGTATTTAAAGCAATTAAATAAGACAAACAAGTGTTACGATAACCTCATTAGGCTGTAATATATCCGAATATATGTCCTTATTCACAATCACAATTGTCAATTATATGATAACTCAGCGGTTGGTTGAATCCACTGTAAAAAGATACCCCGTTTCATGTTTGATTTTGGGAAACTCACTACATTGTAATGATTCAATGTATCATTTTATTCTGGTTATAAGCGTAATATAACGCATTGCGGACACTATCACGAACGGCGATAACTGTTATCTTAATCACTTGTTTTCTTGTAATTATTGCACGTCGGTTGCGTAAAATCATATCGCAGTTGGTTACCGCCACGCGCCGCCTCGTTGTGTGGCGTTTTTTTGTATTGTTTTTACTTTAATAAACTTCGAACTGTTATAAAATCATTTCAATTATAAAATATTATGAGATCTTTCTTTACATGTATTTTGTAAATATAGTAAAAAAAAAATCCACAACTATTTCAGAAATTAGCAAAAGCAATATTACCGCTCTGTGTTTTTAGTAGTAATGAATATTCGTCCAATAGGACAGGCGAAGGAATTAATCCATACTGCCAATTCTGAAGTTGTAATGTTTTCTTTAGCCAGTTTTCTTCTATGCCCAAGTTAATGTAAAGGCCAAATCTTTTATATAATATTTCGTACATTTTTTATCTTCTTAATCTTCGAGTTATCATAAAACATAATCGTTCCAATACCTCCAAGCGTGATACGATACTCGTATCATCGATTGGTGATAACATAGAAAAATAAGTATAGAGAAGAGATTTTTACATTTACTCTTCAACACTATACGCTAATTATTTATTCTAACTTATAAGTGGGTGCAAATCTCAAAGACACGCTTAAAATTGAAGTAACATTTACTAAAGCGATCGGCTCCTACGCAAATTAACAACTGGTTTAAACCATTCGCCTATTATAACTTCCACGGTAGCTACGCATGATATAAATAATAAATACGTTGTCTTATAGCGTAGTGAAGTGTTTAAATTTGAATTGGAAAGAATGGAGATCAATGTAAATATATATTTACTGGGCAAAGGAATGAATATATTGAAAATTAATTTAGAATGTGTTGAATATAAGTTATTGATAATTTTTACGATTTACATATATAATATACGTTAGAAAAGAATGTCGTATTGTATACTCGTATATATTTTAAAGAATAAAAGCATCTCAACATGGCTGACTTACAATAATAACTTCTTAACTAGTACATATTATAATGTCGAATGTGATTTTGTTTAATCGTAACGTTTTAATGCCTTAACTATTTAACCGGTCATCATGAGATTTTGCATACATGTCTTCAGGGGTAAGAAAACAATACGTTTAAACATAGGGGTTTTTCATCCAGAAAAAAGTGCTATTCCCAAGCGATAGTTTCTAATCATGTAGTTCACACACGCAGAACCACGGATACGCGTAATTAGTATATATAATTTTAAGGTGGGGCGGGGCTATAATAAATTGTAATTTAGAGGTTATCGAATTAAAAAAAAATATTAGGAGTATAAATTAAATTTAAAAAATGTGAAACTAGATTTAAAAATATTCTTAATCTAATTTCATAGCTATTTATTATATAGTTTTTAAGTTACTAATAATTTTGATAAATGCGGAGACTGATTACTAACAACGTATCATTCTAATCGATTTACTACTAATCCTGTCATAAATAGAAGGCTACAAAGTTATAATATATCAGTCACGGGAATATAGCAGTTATCGTTTCGAGGATAGATTGCTAAATACTATAGATACCTATTATAATTTTCCGATAAGATATAAAAAGTGACTGTGTTTTTAGGCAAAGGTCGCTTTGTTGTTTTTAAACACCGGTAGCATTTGTAAGTTGATAATGCTTTTGATATTTCTCCAAACGAAACTATTAATAGATTCTTTTTTGTACCAGAACGGACAATATCATTTATTAAGGGTTGTCATTGATATTTATCATAGAATTGTATTGTGAAGATAACTTTTTTTCTGATATTTCGAAGTAACTTACATTTCAAGAATGATGGTAATTATTGATTTTTTTTTCTCGAACTGACTACGTTATTGACCTGGCAGGGTCTTCACAGCTTCATCGGACTACTAAGGTTGGCGCTTAAGGCACTCAACCGATTTGGGTTTTAGGTAACATACACAAGGGTGCACGCACACCTCGGCTTGGGCTGTTACCTGGAAAAAGTCGCGTCTGACCTAGCTAACTATTCTAAGCTATTCATACATATATACATTTGTGAACCATACAATCGAAATTGCATGATTCACAAATGAATACGTGTATATCGGATTGAAACGAACTAAACTAGTCGATTCAGTTCGATGAAGGAAAAAAAACAAAACCCTCCCACCATGTGTATGTATGTGCACGTGTGTGAGAGAGATGATCTCATATGTGTGTTCAAGTGATGTAGGTGAGTCACTGTATCGCGATAATAATATCTCGAGGGCTCCGCGCGGGGGCGACCTAGGCTCGAGATATTACTGAGAACCGCGATGTGTGCGGGAGCTAAAGAGGATCCCTTCCTTCACGGCGGCGCGAGGGTCGGTTACAAAAAGCGTGGGCGCAACACGCATTTAATAAGATCGAATTTAAATTTATTTAGCGGCGACGGCGCCGAAATCTAAAAATAGACATAACAAAATTATTATTATTGAACGGTCGTTTTAGGGGAAGATAGACGTAAATACGCGATTTACTCTATCTTATATGAGTTATTTATTTTGAACGGCTGTCCGAGCGAGCCGTTGTAGTGTAGCCGCGATGGCTGGAAATCTATGAATTGCCGTAACGGAACCTAGAAGAGGATTTCGGGCGGTTTCTTCGTACGCCGAGATCTCCGAGATCTCGTGGAAAATGAGTAATTGAGCTGCGTAGTCAATACTCGACAGGGCGGTAATTATTGATGTTTCTTGCCATGCGACGCACATGTATGTTCAAATACAAATATGCATTACAGCTTTGTCGCAATTTCTCATTTATTTTTAAGAAGGGTGTAGTACCTACCTACTACATCCATGTGCGATCAGTTCCATTTCCAGAATTTGTTATTATAATAATTTTTATTTATTTTATTTATATTAATAATTTATTCATTATTTACAAATCGATATATTTCTAAATCGTTTATTACGTAATCATGAAAGTTGCAACTCTCAAGTTTTAAATGTTATCTAACTTTTACCACGCTACATAGAATCGATGCAGCATATTAACTGAACTACTTACACAACAAATAATAACAAAAGACGTGTGAAGCCGTGAGCGAACCTACTTCAGTATGACGTAACCTACTTCTAACTACCAAGTTTAGATTTATTGGATGTTGCTCTAATATTCTGACGTTCGCTCAAAACTTTTACTATATTTGTATTTTTATGTAAATATATTGTTTATTTTGGTTGGAAATTGTCAACCGAGTAACATTTCATCGTTTCTACGAGACCACAAAATCCAAGAACTCGGTTATAAGGTATCACTGGTCCGAGTTTGTTGACTTCCAGCAATTACTAAACGCTTTTCACACCTGCTCGCTAACCGCTCGCCGTTTGGATCATAAGCGAAGATATGTCGCAGCAATGCACTTCTCGGATCTCGATTTAGATAACGTTGAACGAGAGTAAACCGCTCTCATTGTGTCTCCAAGTATGGTGTTAGAAATATTTTAAGTTATCTTATTTCCTTACCTCCATACGTCACGAACTCACGATCTTTCTATGGTTCTGTTGATGCTTAATTTTATCTAGTAGTCTTTTACCTTGACATATCTTCTTAGTTTTTAACAACATTATTATTAGATCTTTATTTATTTACAACTGTGGATAATGCAATAATAAATGGTCGGATGAATAATAACAATAATAAGGAGGAAATATAAATATAAATATAAAAATCAAATAGATAAAACTTAAACTTTTACAATATTTAATAGTTGAATTATGTATCATTAAATATTAATAAACACTTGGAAAAGCAAAAAAATGTAATAAGAATAAATTAAAAAGTGAAAATCAATTCATTTATAAAACCTATTGAAAAAAAGCAGAACGGGATATATATATTTCTGAATATTGAAATATTATTTTATTTGTTTATGTATTATATTCTTTAATCTCTGGGTCCCGAGTGAAAATCAGCGCTGAAGGACTAACCTCCAACAGCACACACGCTGACTCGTGGCCCATTTGCTACACACACACACACTTAACCATCAATTTTTATTTTTTATTGTTTATATGTATGTTTTTTCTTTTTATTTTTTTTTAATTGTACGCGTTTTGATATATACTTATGTGTGTTGCAAATAAATGTTTTTTCTTTCTTTCTTTCTTTCTTAATGAAATAATATATTTATTGTTAAACAAGTCTGCAGTGAATATATAGCTATGGAAGTTACCTGGAGTTCTTAATAATTTGTATATGAATTTATAATTTTGACAAAAGGTAGAGATTTAACAAACAATTAGATATATGTATACTTACAGCCAGTAATTTATTAATAAAGTTCTTTTTCATAATTTATTATAGAATTTGCTTTTGCCTGCGGTTTCACTCGCATATCTGTTCTATATCTTGGCAACAGTACTATGTTTTTGGAAGAAAAGTAATACTCCTCAGAACAAGCATGCAAAATTTTATGACGATTGATTGGATAGCTAAGGCGTGAAACAAACAAACAACCTCACTTATATATTATATTACAATATTAGGATTATTGTACTGTTTGTTAATAACAGAATTTATTTATTGTTTATTTGTTAATTTATTACTAAAACTAGCTGTGCTCGCGACTCCGTCCGCATGGAACCTAATGTAAAAAAAAACAGTGACGAACAAAATCATATGAATATTTTAAGCCCATTTCCTTATCTACTTTTTATTCGTATTAAGTCGCGTCGCCATTAAAATTACAATAACTTTTAATAGACTGATTTTAATAAAACGAAGACTAAATGTTATTTGAGAATATGCTTTATGATTTTCTTGGTGAGGTTTTATCGTGAACGCAGTACTTTAGCAGTGATGCGTGTTCAAGCAAACAGACAGACAGGGAGATTGACAGACAGATAGATAGACAAACAGACATTTCTAAAAATGATTGAAATGTATTTTATTACTTACACCTGCAACAATTTTTTTTACAAAAATCTAAAAAGTTCGGACACGTTGATTTATATTCTTATTATATGTAGAGATTTGACTAATATAATCAAAACCAGATTGAAATAGCGGCGAGTAACATGGATAATGTTTGTTTGTTCATTATTTTTGCGGGGTGGTAGGGTTTTACAGCCCGACCGGGTCGCAACCACCATGTACATGGCGAAAAAGCCCGTCATAGGGATTCGCTTCTGCGGGTCACGTTTCGGGATCAGCCTGTGCATATCCTTCGCAGGCTGGCATGACAGCGGCGACCAGCGATGGATATTGTATCACTTGATGGTTGCAATTGTTTTTGGATTGTACTGTGCTTACCATCAGGCACAGTGCAGTCATTTTGCCGTGCTACAATAAAAAAAATATATATCGTAGTTAATGGCGTAAATGTGTAATATTGTCTATTTTGTTATAAATTTTCTATAGATGGCGCTTTCGTCTATCACCTTCTAATCAACACAGCCGATCGTCATGGGAATTGGTACGTTTGTTTGGACATGAAGAACTTGTACACAATATTAGCTTATCTTTAACATTTGTTATCTTTAGTATTTGCTGATACATACAAATGATAATCGACGCACGTGAAGTCGCATAGCAACAAAGTATGTAAATAATTACGTACGTCATGTCCGCAAGTCATTACGAAGCCGTTACATTAGCGGCTAAACTCTAATTTATGTATTAAGTTTGGCTGTAAAGTTTAACAGTTTCACATTGTAAATAATGGCTCACTTGTAAACTTTAGTAGCAGTTGTTATTGTAATTTAATACTTGAATGAACCGTCTCGGATTTGGTGGTGGACAGTTTGAGTTGTCACGTTGTTTTCTCTTTGCATCATCGTTTCTTCGCCGGACGATGACCCAGTGATCGTGTCTAATTTCTTAGGGTTGTCGAAACACTATTGTTATCTTTATATCTTCTATCTATACAAATAATAAAAATGTAAATCTAACGTCTCTGTACTTTTTCGAAATTGTTGCAGGTGTTTAGGAATAAGTGATACATTTCAATCATTTTTAGAAATGTCTGTCTGTCTGTTTGTATGAACACGCATCACTGCTAAAGTACTGGGTTCACAGTAAACCATACAAAGAAAAAAAATTTTTTTCGTACTGACTACGCTATTGACCTATAAAGGTCTTTACTACTCACTGTTTTTTTTACATAAGGTTCCACACAGGGCACGGGCACAGCTAGTCTACAATATTTAGATATAAGTTTTTTTTTCTGCATTATACGTTTACTAAGTTTTGTCCGCTCGCCTTAATGTGGATTTTACCTATCCTTCGGTAACAGTACTTATTTATGGAAGTAGGCTACGCCCTTTTCCATACTCTTGACAACGTATATACAAAATTTCATGCTGATCGGTGCAGTAGTTACGGAATTAAAGCGTAATTAACAAACAACTAAATAAACCAACTAACAATTAACGTTCATAATATTAGCTAGAATTTAGCAATTTTAAAATATGTTAATAAGTTACGTACAAAATCACTATATTTTTATACTACATGCTTTGTTTGTAGGGTAAACGCCTTATACCATTTTTGTAATGTTGGCTACGCAAATTTGTATGAAATGTTTGAAATATTGTTATTACGTCTGTAAACTATGACCACATTTGCTTCAAGAACACAGGAAGCAGCGGCATACAACTAGTCTAGTAAAAAATAGTTAATACAAAGTTTTATCAAAACGCATCGTCCGAAAATGAAGTAAAGAGGCACCGTCTTTTGGCTTTTCTACGAACTGTTCTAAGCTAAACAAACTTTTTAACTTAAAATCATTTTATTTCGTGAGCGGAGTTTGATCCGATAAATCTCATATATTGCCCTAAGCGTCGTTCAAGTCACCTGAAAATATGTTCAATAGTTTTAGAGATTAGCGATTTTAAACAGACAGATCAGACTAACAAAAGTTTTTAAAAATAATTTTACCTTAGTATGTTATATTCCTTACATCCATCGCAATCATTTTTTGGTAAATATCTTCAATGCACAGATATGACAGTTTTACAGTTTTATTATATTTTAAACTAGCGGGCCCGGCAGACGTTATCCCGCCCTGATTATACAAAAAACCTGGACAAATTATATACCAAAACGTTCCTCGTGCATCACTTTATCCACTGGTGATCGCATAAAGATCCGTTCAGTAGTTTTTGAGTTTATCGCGAACAGACAGAAAGACAGACGCGGTAGGGGACCTTGTTTTATACTATCTAATGATAATTATGATATAGAAGTTATATAAGATTACTGTCATGGAATAAATAGTTATGTTTAAATTACACGCGTGAGATTAGTAAGTCTATATTCCTACTGATTTGTTTAATAAGCAGCTACATAGAAAACAATAGTTTCAAATTAAAGTGTGATTTTAGCAAATATTATAATTTGTTATGTAATTATTTTTTAGGGTCTTCATATTTCTATAATTTGTATTTATAAATACTTATATATACTTATAATAGGTGAAGGTAAAAGAGTTCAGTACCTTTTTTCTGTTTATGTTTATTTTCTTTGCCGAGTAGGTATTGACAACTCAGTGTTATCAATTTTTTTTTTGGCAAATAGCTACTTTTATTTCTATCATAGTCGAATCCAGGCCTTTATTTATAAGGCTATCGTCGTCGTACTTAATGCTTCTTACGTTTTAAATCTATAGTATTCGTACAATACTCGATACAGTTTTTATCATTTAGATTCGCGTCCCGGGTGAAAGTGACTGTTCTTCGGGGAACGCGTGGGTTTACAATTATATTTCTGGCCCCTAGATATGAGTATTTTAGGCGTCTTGTAGGAAATGTTGCTGGTCTTATATTTTAAGACTTGTTGCAAACAAGTGGTATTAAAATTCGCCTCATCTCCCTATTAGATTAAATACGGAAAATAATTATTATTTATAACACATAAAGAAAAAACTTGATACCGCTTTATTATGGTAGAATTGCGACCACTGAAGGACCACTATGAATATGTAATAGTGTGTAAGAAATATTAAATATGAAAAGATAAAACTGAAACGTATTTTAAAAGTGTCAACCTTAAACCGAAGTTACGATATACGTGTAAGTTAGTAGCGAGTGA
The DNA here is from genome assembly GCA_015888305.1 of Antheraea pernyi. Classification (NCBI taxonomy): domain Eukaryota; kingdom Metazoa; phylum Arthropoda; class Insecta; order Lepidoptera; family Saturniidae; genus Antheraea; species Antheraea pernyi. The sequence goes on along the minus strand of MNPI01013543.1, from coordinate 88,693 downwards.
GGAATACGTGGGGCGATTCTGTTTGTTTTCCGAGTACGGGCCAGCAGCACACTGGGCCGGCTGCGGTCGTTCCGGGAATGCGACTCCAATCTACAAACTCCCAAGTCCAGACAATACGTCTCAGCCCGATACAACATTGATAACGGTGCTATATAGTTACAATTATCATAAACATAGTTTCATTGCGGATTCTAAAGAATTTATATTCTAAGAAATTCTATGTAAACATCAACGGTAGCAAGAACAGAATATTTAAACTTTAAAACTATAGTATTGCTATAAATAGAGATAAGTATACTAAGAGTTAGTATCCCTGGAAATCCAAATTCAGATATAGCTATGTTCTCTCTCCTCTCATACCGTCACTCTGTCGTACTAGAATTTAAAAAAATAATGTGAGGTATAAATAAAGTATTTAGTCCATTGAAATGTTACATTTTTTAGGCCTTACTTTGCGTTTTTTAGAGGACACAATTTTATTTTTTTGATGTATAGTTAAGAGTACTGAAAAATAATACTCACTTCGGAGCGCTGTAGAACCTTAATTATTGACTTAATTAAAAAATGTTACGTATAAAAGTTATTCCTTAAAAAACAATCTACAAAAATGGTCTAATGTCATTTTTTCGTAAAGTGATAAAAAAAAGTTATATTGAAAAATATAAATTTTTTCTCGAATTTCTGAACATTTTCGCTTATAACTTTTTTATTTATAATTCTACGACAAAAAGATAAAGTTGTAGAGAATTAAATTTGCAACAAAAAATGTTCACAATTTTTTTAAATCAGATTAATAGTTTAAATCTCTTAAATCGTAATAACCATTTCAACCCCTATTTTCAAGATGGCGGCCGTGAGGCAAGGGTGTCGACCCCACAAACTTGATTTTAGCTTTACATTGACACCCCCTACACATTAAAAAAATAAAATTGCGTCCTCTAAAAACCGCAACCCCAAATGTAACTTTTCAATGGACTAATTAGGTTTGTTGTGTTTGACACATCACGCGATAACTACTGGATAGATTTCGATTATTTTTCTTAATTGTACTTCTTAGAGACTTGGTTCTTATCGAAAAAAATCACGAATATCATTTAATATTAAGTTATTAAAGTTTTATCAAACTGAGATTTTAATAATCCCTACGCGTTGAGATATGCGTTTTCTTGCCGTGAGGAAGTGGAGCGAGCGATGTGGTATGCATGCGCGGGAGAGTGCGTGTAAATGTAAAAATCGATGACAAAGAAATTTCGTAAACAAAGCATACTATTGCATTCAATTTTTTGTGTTCTTTTATCTCTGTACAAAAAATATATTGTATATTGTTAAGATAATAAACAACGAAGGCGATTTCGCGCATATCAATTAGTAAAAAATAAAGCATTTACTTATATTTGAAAAATAAATTTTGACAAAAGTGAAATAGACAACGATTAATATCAATAGAAATTATACCTGAAGAGGTACAATTACCAAGTTTGTCGATGAATATATGGACGGAGTTTTTAATTAGGGCATTAATACATAAATGGTTCTTGTTTTAGGTGATGTGGGTGCTGGCCGCGTTGCTTGCCGTGTCGGCAGCGGCGTCGGCCTCAATGCCGTGTACTAAAGCAAGAATGCGGTGCGTATACCGTACAGGTTGCGGAGCGGCGCTTGGTAACTACATGATGATGTGCGATGGGGTGTTGTCAGATCCCACGAGAGCATGCCCTAAAGAGTGCGAACATGCCCTTATTGCTCTTACATCAACTGAAGAAGGGAAGGAGCTTATGAATGTAAGTATATATTATCAGTACATATTATAATACGAAGTCCTCTGTCGCGTCTGTCTGTTCGCGATAAACTCAAAAACTACTGAACGGATTATCATGTGGTTTTTACCAATGATAAAGTGATTTATGAGGAAGGTGTAGGTGTATAATTTGTCAAGGTTTCTTTTTCTTATCAGGACGGGATAACGTCCACCGGGCCCGCTGGTATATCGCACTTTACCTTTAGTGTGTGATTACAATGTTACCTGATATAAAGTAATAAATTGGCTTAGAATAGTAAGCAGGTTAAGTTAGAGAGTATGGCTTTTGAATGTTGGTTCTGGGATATATTTATAGGTGTGTTCAATTTGTGGGTAGAAACTAGCCAAAGAGACAATGGGCAAGGTCATACCACCGTACTATGGTTTCATAACGATCTGTTTCTTCATAAAAAGCTCAGGGTTTATAGTAGAACTTGATATATCGATCGACGCGTTGTTCGTAGAAGATTTCATCTGGTAATGATCGCTTCAAAATTTGTAATCCCATTATTAAAATACTTATTGATTACAGATTAATAAATGTAACTCGGGTTGAACATACATCAGTTTTTTTTATATTAGTAATTGTATGGTCAATAAGAAATCACTTTTCATGAATTCACTTTGTTTTATTAGATAAGCTTGTTGTAAGTTTATTTACAAGGCTACATGAATTAAAAAAAATAGGCTGAGTGCCTTAAGCGCTCGCCTTAATAGTCCGGTGAAAGTGTAAAGCCCTTGCCAGGCTAACAGTGTAGTAGTCCGGTGATGCTGTTAAGACCTTGCTTGGTCAATAGCGTAGTCAGTTCGAAGAAAAAAATAAAAAGCCAATAGTGTAGTCAGTTCGAAACAAAGCTACATGAAAAGCGAAACGTAACGTCTATTAGAACCTCTGCATTGATTCGAATGTGTTTGAAATTGTCATTCAAAATAAATCGTCATTTCTTTTCTGCTCTTAATGTTAGTGTAATGATGAAGCTTATAACTTACCAAATAAGCTATATAAGTAAGTTAAAAGTACATTCAAATTAATACAGCAATTTTTAAATAATTATTGTTTCCAATCAGTTCAAAAACAACTAAATAGAAAAAAAATCTAGGATAATTTCAGTCCCTTTCTCTACATGATCTTTTATGTATATATGTAGTACTTTTTTTTCTATATAATTGGAAAGAATAGTATCATATTATATCTATATGCATATGAAATACAATGTGTACATTTAATATAAATATATCAACAGTGCATTAAGGAGTCGCTGAGATAAACTTATGGACATAAGTCAGTTTTTATCTTTAATAAAACAATTAAATGTCACGTACGCTTATTTTTAAGTTGTACTCTATAATTACCAAAACTGCAGATAGAGTGGGAAGCTTTGCCTTTGTTACAATTGTTTTACAACGCAGCTGTTTATAGTTTGCGTCTCAACCAATTGAATTCAGCGACCAGTCAACAATGATCTCTCAATCAACGGCTAATCGTTTCAATGGTCTTGTTAAATAAGACCGAAGCTATATTTGTCCATTCCCGTTCTTGTCAGATTGTTATTAGTTAATAGATAAAAAAACACATACAGATGAGACACTCGTACGAGTATGTATTAAAGAAGTTTTGCCACTTCAATCATAGACCTGCTTCAATGATTTTGACAGCAAGATTAAAAAAATATTCAATTGTAAATTTTAGTTATAAAAAAAGTAATGTTAGTTACAATAAATAGTGATAATATGTAGTGTTGTTATGATAATTCTACTAACAAGGCTTTAAATGACACGAAGATGTCGATTCTGCTATAGTATATATCTAATTGATTTATAAATTATGTAGTCCGGTGAAACTGTTAAGGCCTTACCGGGTCAATAGCATAGTCAGTTCGAAAAAAATAAAAAAAATAATTGCAGGACTGAATTAATTAAGAAATAACAGTCAACTATACCTTTAAATTATTTAACGTATTGTATGCATTGCAATGCACTTAAACACTTCATGTCTTTTCTTTAATCATAAATCCACTATGATTCATATAGCAATTGTGCGGGGAAGACATAATTTTATTGTATGCATACAGTTCCAACTCAAGTGGTCCTGTCACGTAGGTGTATGCGCGCAGACGGCCCGCAATAAAATCTAATTTAGACATCGTCAGACAGATTTGTCCGGCGAGATGTAACGCCTCGCATCGGGCAAGGGTCCTGGTACTCCCGGTTGACGACCTTGTTTGCGTGGTAGTTCCGGACGTCGCGTTGTCCGGACGTAGCTATATCATAAAATCTGTTCGATATTACAAATTACTTAGACACTAAGCGATATAAGGTTTACTTTATTCTCTGCAGAATAGGTCCTTTACGTCGTAGCTCAGTAATATTTACTTACATTTTAAGGAACTTCTTAAAATGCTGTTTGATATTTTATAGTAATTGGTAGCGGTACACACTACATTAGCTTCCATTATAAATGAGGAAACACCGTGAAGACGTAATATCTCTATTTATATGAAACTAGGATTCGAACACAACTTTGTTCGTTTTATTACAGTATAAAATTTAATAATAATAAAATAGCGTACAAGTACAACCATCAGGTTGTATGTAGCTATCAGGAAAATATCTTTAGATATCATATAAATAAACTCAAAGACTCCACAAACATCCATACAGACTCTAACCGCCTTATAACAATAGTTATAAGACTTATAAGTTATATGTTACCTAGGCATAGCAGATTCTTTCCGTTTTTTTAAATATATGCGACCAACGAAATAAAGATTATTTTCCATTACATACCGCAATAAGTTAAAGTTATGATGAGATTCTTGTGAGAAATCTTTAAGTACTTTTATAATTGAGTTATTTTATTGATAAATGACATTATGAAACATCTTATTGTATGAAAAGGCACGCAATTGAATCAACAAAAACGTACGAGTACCTATATAACACCCGGCGGACCTCCCTGGTCGCGCAGGTGCTTTTTGTCCAACAAAATTACAGATAACACATTATAGTCTACTTTAAATTTAGGGTTATTTATTTATATTAAATGTAAACAATAGTATTTAGAGATACTTTTGGGAATAAAGTCAATATCTATTTACTTTATTGAGCTGCGTATTTGTTTTTTTACTAGAAGATACAATTACAGATAACTGACTGAAATTTATATGAATAGCGAAACTATTATAAATCTGTAATCCAATAATAAAATGTACACAACACTACCAATTTTAACAATAACCACAGTTAGCCTAGTGGGATAACATAAAATACAGTACTATCGTACGTCTATTAAAATTTGTAAATATGTCTATGTGAACACATAATTCATAATAATACTTGCACATTCGATATAAAAGATTGTTTATTGAGACGTTGTTTTGAACTGTACTGTACTGAATTAGTTTGTAATCTAAAATAGATTTGCCCGAAGCAGATCACTGTCAAAAGTACATAACTTTAATATAATATTACCAGTATTAGAGTCTTTTTAACCGACTTCGTTAAAGGAGGAGGTTACTACGTTCGGTTGTATGTTTTTTTTTAATGTATGTTAATCGATATCTCCGATCGATTTTAACAATTCTTTTTTTATTTGAATTGGTTCTATTCAGAGATGGGCCCATACATACATTGAAGAAAATATTCAACCCTTAAGGGGGTGAAATATCGTTTATTTGATTTGCACCCACTTCGTCTCTACGTATTTTCGTGAAATTAGAACCGATTTGTTATACCCATTAATAACTATATCTATGGACACTAACAATGGAGAAATAATTTTTTTTTACAAAAAAAATAAACCGCCTTTGATCTGAAAAACTAATAAAGCACTAAAAAGCGAAAAGTAACTGAATTATTAAATTAACCAAATTAAATAAAAAATATTGATATTCGCGCTACCTAATAATATATTTGAATTCAATGCCAACTGTTTGACCTAAAAACGACTACTTCTTAGTAAAGGTTTAATTTGTAATGGTTCGTATAATCTTTACTTGTATATCGCAACGTTAGGCAATATGTATCGAAACGGAATGGAGCGGTTCCCTTCAGCCTTGAGATTTGACATCTTGATCGGGACCTACCGCAGCGTCGGTTCTTGCGCAGGTGTTACTGCCAGGAAAAAAAAACGAAGCGTAAGACGGGCGCCCGTGTCTTCATTAATCTGTAAAAGAATATCCGGTAAATTGACCTTAAAATTATAGAGCATGCCGGATGCTAACAGATTACTTCTGATCCGAAATGATTTCGTAAACAACCGTTACGTTAGAGTTTGTGGTTTTGTAAAATTGATTTCTATGGAATATTTTTTTTTATTCTACCAGTGGTTTATTCTGTGTTTGACTTGCACTCAAACACTTATTCTTTAAAATAACTTACATATAAGCATATTTCTCGCTAATTACCTCCTGAGAGTAAGTGATTTATTATCTAAAGATCATTGATATAAAAATATATTCGATAGTTATAGTTTATGGACGTAGAAATATGTTTAGAGTTTGTTTGTTGATAGATTATTCATTGAAGTAATGTTTATTTTACATCAAAATTCGTATACGCACTAAATTTACGCGTGGTTAGAGAAATAATTAATAATGTTAGCAAGCATCATGGAACATATTTATATAGTTAGTGCATATAGCCCGCTGTGTTTGCGAATTGTGAATCAGTTTATTCAGTTACATCACAATTGAAATAAATTATTCTCTTTGAATTCAATTGATAAACACGTCACGGATATATTTATGGATATATCACAAATCACGGCAATGTTTTCTCAGCGGAGGCCGGAATGCTTTAACATCGTAAAAATATTTTACGAACACGAAACACATTATTCTACGTTACAACCAGCCCGTGGGTTTTGGTTTTCCTAAAATTATAATTAATTAAGTTCAGTTCCTTGTGTTGTTACTTTTAGACATTTTTAATTGAAACTAGCGGTAACGTTTTATTTAGAATTTAATTTTTCCTGTTTAATACTTGCATTGTAAAATGACTGAATTTCGTTTTCTACATTTTGTGTGAAGTACAGTTACAAACTAGTGATGATCGTCGTACCCTGATATAAACATTTATTGAAAGAGCTCTTTGTTATACCAGCCGTAAATTCTAGGATCTTCATTAGGTGAATGAGTATATACTGACTGAAGGCAGTGCGCGATGCCTCATGGCGAGTCGCCAAGCATTCATTATACGAGTACCTTTCAAACCCTCTACTATATGAACATAGTCAACGTTATTAGCTTGGTCATAGCCCTTTTCATTCGTATAAAAATCAGATAATCAATACATACTTGTAAATATTTATTCAATACCAAATCCGTGAAATACCATAAATCAAATACTATCAGCACGATACCTTATAGCGCTTTTCTAATAATGAACAGCGGTATATAAATAATATTATTTTATTTATAGATAGAAATAGTCACATTATTACATAGATTAAGCTTTTAATTTTTGTGAATCTGTATAGTTCTATAGGCATTTGTTTGACTTACGTTATTTAAATTTTAGTTTCAATATAAAAATAAATACTTTTTTTGTTGCAGTGTGAATGCGAAGATGATTACTGCTTAGAAGCTAAACAACGGATCGATATCTGCAGACCTCAAGTATTGAAAGGCGCTGCCAACGCCACTTCATCTTGCAGCTTATCGCAACTTATCTGTCTAGCCGACGCGCAGTGCGCTACAGCGCTGCAATACTATAATCAATTATGTAGATCGATGTTCCGGGGTAGGAAATGTTCGAATAAATGTCTCAATTCAATTGAAATATTGAGGAAGCAAGAGAAAGCGGCGGCCCTCACTGCGTGCCAGTGCGACGGCAACGAAGATTATGATTGTACGAGAATGCAGAACAATCTGGCTCGGCTCTGTTTTCATAAGCATAGAAATCACACCAAAGGTCATGAGAGGCATGGAGAAAAACAAAAGAAGGGCTACGAAGTAACGCAACCTGCCAGTGCAAATACCGCGATATCTTCGGGGCTATTATTTTTGTTCTGTGTTTTACACATTTTATAGTTAATGTAATGGATTGACGAATTCGTACAAAGTGTTCTAAGGTGTACATATGTCTAAATTATATGTTTAAATACTTCATGATTTGTGTAAATATGTAAATAAAGTATGCGTGTGTGTACAGTCACCGGAGCGTATATATTAGAGTGTGTACTTGATAATTTGGTCTAAAAAATAAAAAGCTGTTGTGTTCAAAGAAAATTTAAATGTATCGTGATACGGCTAGCTGTTGCCGCCCACGGGCTGAAGCGCGGGCGTTGCTATAAATATAGCGGCGCCGGTGGTCCGGTGACAAATGCTAGACTGTTCCCGATGTGGCGCCACGCCGATTGATCTAATGACTGTTCCGGTAGCACGTCATGAAGTACACGTGAGGAAATTTATGCCCATCTCTCTCAGATACGAGTAATTAGCAGGGAGCAGGAAACATTGGGAGAAGACAAACGCGTGTTAGTAGAGGTGGATGGAAGTGGATGATCTAATGACATGCTACTGGTTAATTCCGTCGTGACACTAATCGTTTTGAGTGATATAGGGCGGTTAACATTTACAAATATGCGGCAGAGGATGCCGCAGTTGCATTATTGGAAAGTCTCATTTTGTTTTCTTAAGACATCCGCTTGAAGTAGTCTTCATGTTTTGTCAAACGACTTCCGCGGTCGTGTTAATTATGGATCATAATTTCTTAATTCAACTCTATGCATTATCTCTGCTTATATTTAAGATGCAATGCTTTATTATTATATTAATATTGTAGTTTTAAATGTCCTATATAGTAAAAATTGTCATGCCGATTTTATTTGTTACAGTTTAAATATGTACCGATAATATTTTCTACTTCTGATGAATTTATTTACGTTTCGTCTGTTTTACTTTCTTTATAATTTATTGTTGTAATTGTTATTTTTGTTTTTCTTTATTTTGAACATCCTCAAGTGTGGTATTCGGTTTATTATCAATCCCTGTGACTTTAACGAACTGATTATTGAATATTGTTGCTAGGCTTTAAAATCTCACTAAGTATATCGGTATGTTTGTAGCTCGTTTGTTTTTTATTAGTATCGAAATGATTTTTGTTGGTAGCCATTCTTGGTATTGACGAGTCAGTAGTGCGGTAATGAAGAGTACGAGCGAACCGGTTCCGGGCAAGGCCTCACGTATAATACTGCGGTTGTGGCCACGCAAACCTTTATACACCTGAACATTCTCTCTGACGTACAAGAAACTTATACTATTTCATAAGTTTTAGATGCTCTTGTTACCATTTCAAACCTGTTTAGTAATTTAAATAATACTGTATCTATTTAAATAATACAAGTTATTGAGATTTATATTTAATAACGGTAATCATGATAAAATTTATGTTGATATAAACTATTTATTTATAATTATAAGCTCGTGTAAACTAAAAATACAAAATTCAATAACTTTAAGCATCTAATAATCTGCGTCGGGACATCGTGTCTTTTTGCATTCTTTATCGCATTTACCTGTTCAGAGGAGTTGTTTGGACTTATATCTGCCGCTACATTCCACCATCGTACTACCCGCCTGAAACTAAAATTTTATCCACATCACCTGGATGGCGGGAGGTCTTCCACGGTGAGGTTTTCAAAGTCGTCTCTGCCTCGTACTTCGACCCTGTGGAATCGACTCTCAGCGATTCCAAACAGTTATGAATTGCAAACTTTCAAGAAACGAGCGTACACTCCTTTAAAAGGTCTACAACGTACTTGTGACTCTCCCGGTGTTACTAGTGTCTATGGACGGCGGTAATCACTTACCATCGGGTGACCCGTCTGTTCGTTTGCCTCCTATAATATAAAAAAAAAACATTATTTATATGTAACATAATTTTTGTAACATTAGTATTTCTCTTTTTTTTTCACTGACACATACTACGACTATAATTAGGCATTACGCGAAGTATATATTAATGTAGTCATATCTCAATTTAATATTTATTAATATCATTATACTAGCTGCTAGTCGCGGCTTCGCAAGGACGTATTAATAAAGAAAATGACACCAAATTTTCCCTTTACAGTACAAACATTTGATGAAATAAAATGGCAAATGACTAGTTAAACATCAACGTTTCCACATTTTTTTATATTTTATTGTACTTCGTCTCTCTCACTAACTCTTTTCTATGAAGATATTATATTTTCATTAAAAGTTTTCAATTCTCCTTACTAGTTTTTCTTTAAACCTTGTCTTGGCAATCACAGACACAATAAAAAAAGCCAAACAGGTGTAGTCGTTCTGATATGATGCGCTTTCGGCAATAGATTTATATTTATATAGATTTCTCATAGTTATTCTTTCACAATGATTCATTGACTTTGTCCGACAGTGATAGCAATTTTTAAGGATTAAACTCTGAAATAGAAATATTATGAAGACATTTTTAGAAACCAAATAATGTGTGAATAAGCTCAATAACTTATAAAAATACAAGATATCTTTGTTATTCGTTTTTTAAATAAAAACGTACGAGATACTTAAATATCCTCATTTTTATTTTTAAATTAAAATGCTAATATTTCCTATAATGAAACTGATTATTCGGAAATAAATTTAATAAGTTACTTTTTGCTTAAAAAACGTGAAATGTTAAAAGTCATTGTTTCTCTATTTCTTTGATTTATTTATTATGGCTAGACATGTATTACAATAAAACTGATTCTCATAAATAGTAATAAGCATTCTTTAAATATCAACTCGAGGATTTGCATCACGTCAACACATCTCTCAATATTATTGTCACCGCTTTGTATGCATCTCGCAAATCAGTGCTTACTAATGTATCATCGCCCGGACCTTGTCGTCTTGATGCATTATGCAACGCAGAATCACGATACGTGGAATACGGATTCAAGTTTATCTTAACATGCACCGAGTCATGTTGGTGACTCTACATGTTTATGTGTAAATCTTCTGAGATTAGTTTCTTTTGACTCGTATTTATTTTCTTAATTCCATTAAGGATTGTTCGACGTAATGCCGACAACTCTTTCCAATGTTGCACTACTCGCATTGGCTGAGACATTCATCCTCACAATTGGAACCTAAATGGTCGCAGGCAGTCCGGTTTCAAAGGAGTTTCCTTCTGTGAACACTCCGGATATGGATCGAACTCCTTGCTGAGGTTTCCCTGGTGTTATACTGTGCGGTTCTTCAAAAAGAGAGTTAAGAACGGCAACCCAAATTATAAACGTTTATAGACTGTGTTGTCCGCGTACTATTATTTAGTACGTATGTACGTATGTTACCGTTATGTACGTACTTACTAAATTTTAAATAGTTTATTTAAATATAACAAATAATAACATTACATTCGTTTTAAAAGAAATAATTTTCATTAATTCGCCGATTAGTGTTAAATCTCGATTAACTGTTAATGTTAAAAGAATAAGATATTGTTACAAAAAAAAATATCAGGAACTTCGTACAGTAGCTTAAATATCTGTGTACATAAAATACATACAATGATCATAAACGTCTCGTTACTTGTAATTTGTCAAAAATTGGCATTTTGACTTCAGATGTTGAAACTGCAAAGGCCGTTAACGTAATATTACATACGTGCTTCTAAAATTAGGCATGTGGGTTTCAGTAAAATCTATTTGTATCGGTTTGCAGTTTGCACTTTATTCTATAATATATCTATTCCAATACATTATTTGTAACTGTATACCTCTACGTTACAAATTTTACTATTATATTTGATGAATTGTGGTAATTGTAGTTGTCTCAAGTACTCCAATTTAACCTTTTTTCTATTCTATTGTATATTTGTATTATCTACTTCAAATCAGACGGTTTTTTATGTGCTTAAATTAATTAATTTAGAATTGTCGACATAACAATATTCTTATTTGTTTGTACCTATAGATTCAACAACGTGATTAAAAACGTAATTAATTATATTGGTTTAATATGGTTTTCAATAGTAATAGCTTAATGTAAGTATTTAAAATAAAATAATAACCACAGTGTACCAAAGTGAGATTATTAGGTTATAATTTTTTGTGTAAATAGTTATGTAATTAATTGATCATTTTTAAAAGTCAGTGGTATTACTGTAATGACGTACAAAGTGTACTAGGCTTAAATTTATTTATTGATGGAATTAAATTTAGTTTATGAAAGTTGTTACATTTGTTTTTTTTTTTGTAAAAAGAACATGTTTAGGTTAATATTAAAATTGTATTTATTAAAAACAAAAGAATAAAATTTTTGTTTTCTAAAATGTATCCCTGGTTTTATTTAGATCTAGCATATCTCACGAGAATAACTAATCTACACAAAATAATTGTAGTTAGGTAATTTTTGTTGTCATAACCCGTTTTCAAATCGAAATTAAAGTTACTCCGCACTCTTTTTATAACGATTATTATTTTTCACTTCGAGAATGTTATTTTTGATCGAAGATTTTTCAAAAGTGAGTTTAAATATCACCACGTATTATATCCCAAGTTATATACGAGTGCGTGATGGATAAAATAGTAATTTTGTTTACGAAAAACCTACGATTCACTTCAATAATCAACTTTAATATAAACTGACAACAATTTTGAAGACAATAACATACACTCGTATATTTTATGAAATAGGTTTCCAAATAATGAAAACTATGCTGAATACAATTCAACTACAACTACAGCCTTAGTATAAATATAAACTGAACTCGTTTTTCTTCTTTAACACATTTTGCTTCCCGCTCGCCAATGTAACTAGAAAGCTATAATACTGGGTAATACTGGGTTTGTGTATTTTGGCAATAGAAAAAAATCATATGATTATTAAATAGATTTGTTCTAATTTTGCTTAAGTTTTAAAAGAAAAATTGAATACTATCAAACACTAAATCAAAGACTATAATGAACTCTTGAAGCTGAAGCGACATCAGTTTTTATTGTGATAAGTTGAGTGCCACACAGATACTAATCACAAACCGTTTCGTAAAATATGTAATAACTGTCGAACGAATTAAGTTATTTGGTTGTTTATCAGTATTAATAAATGATGGTGTATTTTTCAAGTCATTTATCTATACAAGGAAATTAAACTGAAGTGTCTCTCCGTATTGAAAAGATAACAGCTTTTTACTAAATGTATATGAAAGTGTATACGACACTTACAAGAAAAAAACATCTTTTATCATTTTTGTTCTGGTTAATTTTAGAGATCGTTAAATTAAACTAAAGCTGATGTAATAAGGTTTTATTTAGGCTACTTTTATAGTAGAAATAACAGGGTTCCAAGCATATATAATAAACCAAACAAGCAGTGTCCAGAATCGGACACCTCATGCACGTTTCCACTGAAAATTTTTTTTAAGCTAACTTCCAGCTATATTCGGATAGCAGTTATGTTTATAAAAATCTATCATACCGCTACAAACATATTGGGTACTTGTAGGTTAGGTTATACTTGCGAAAAAAATAACGCAAGCCGGCTGCGGCAGCGGTCGGCGAGTGCGGTGCATTTAATAAACAAGTACCATATATTGTATAAATATAAAACAAGAGTTACTCTTTGGTACAGCCAGTTATTCGAGGTAAGCCTACGTTTGAGGTACCTATATGTGTTAGTTACATAAACTTATAATAATATAAAATATTTCCGTCTTCCGTTGTTATTGTCTTTTATCATATTGCAAAGGTTCTCAATGTTAATTATTACAGGAGACGGACTTTAATTAAATAATTGTAGACATCTTGTAGTGGAATTGTTTAATGTATCTATTTGCGTATTTACAATTAGACGGGCGACAATAGAATCATAGAATAAAATGGACTATGAAGAAAAAATCGTCTTTTGTTTTACGTTTGAATTATGAACGTAATATTATTATTAATATTTTTCTTATATATGTGAAGAATCTAACACAAAAAAATCCTATATTATTTACATCCATTAATACTTTTATTTTGTAACTAGCTGTACCCGCAGCTCCGCACGCGTTTTTTTTTAAATCGTATTAAAGAATTATAGAATTGTGAGACTATGTACAATTACAGAAGCGCTCTTTAAAGACAATTGTAAGTAGGTACGACGCGCACGCCACAAAAAGTAATATGTAACGTGTACATTCGATATATAAATACAAAAAGCGTGCCAAATGAGGTTTGTCATCAACAACACATTTGGAACCTTAACCCACCATATAACTACCTCAGTGCTCACTTACACTGTATAAGGAACTAACGAAACAAAAACTTAAAATATTATTATTAAGATTTACATTTACATTATATTTAATATACATTGCCATTATTATAATTAAGATTTTGTGACTATACAAAAAATAAACGCTTGTCTGTTCCTGCACGCACTCCTATGTGGAAGTTACTGTAAGGCGAAGCTCTGCCCGGATAAATAGTTACAGTGCCTTCAGAGTGTTTATTGCCATTCCTGACTGCATTGACTCTATACGTGATTTGTGTAACATCTAAGATCTTTTTAGGAAAACCTCTATATCATTAATGTTATTAATAATTATAATGCCAAATTGTAAACAATAGGCTGATAATTATTTCTCTTATTAAAAATAAAGAATGAGTTGAAATCTTGCTAAATTTCATGCAGACAAAGTCGTGGGTAACAGCTAGTCTAAAATAGAATAACACCAATTACTTTTTATTAGGTTCGCTATCTACCAGTGAAAAAATAAAAAAGTTATGTCAATTTAAAGAATCACGTCGAACATTTGTTAAACTATCTATCTACTGTTCTTTCTCTTTTCAGTAGCATTGACTGCAACTTTACTAAATTTCATTATAATAATAATGGTCTATATAAAATTATGATTACATAATAATAATAAATATAAGGTACAAATGATCAGTTTCGGAAAATTAAAATATCCAATGTCAGTTGACCTCAGATCTATATGATCAATCATATGAAATTGGGTTCAGCTTAGGCTGGTGATTTAGGTTGTACACGTCTGCGCAGGTATATAAAGCGCGCCGAGAGCCGCGCCGCTGCTTCGTAGTCCGGTGAAGCTGTAAAGACCTTAACAGGTCAATAGCATAGTCAGTTCAAGAAAAAAAAACGCGCCGCTTTTTACAGCATTCAATTATTCGCAGCAAACGCACGTATTCCGGAGGCGCATGGCGTAACAGTTGTATTCGATAACACTGACTGTTTGCATAGTTCATCTATTCTATCTATCTTCTTCTATATACATACATATAATAAAAATGAAGTGTGTGTATGTAATATCAAAATACATTTTTTCACTGATTGGATATGAAAGTATACACGCTTCTGATAACAAAAATGCAATTTTTAAAATTTTTGTCGGTCTGTCTGTCTGTTTGATCCGGGTAATCTTCGAAACGGCTGAACCGATTTTGACGGGAATTTCACTGACACATAGTTGAAATTATAGACAGAGAAAGAATAGTAGATAGATAGTTTAGCAAATGTTCACGTGGTTCTTTAAATTGGCATAACTTTTTTATTTATGAACCGATTGACATGAAACAAACACTAAATGTTAAGTAAAGCTTACCGCGATATATCAGTGAAAACCACATCTAAATCGGATCAGGCGTTTCTGAGATTAGCGTGCACAAACGCACAGACAAACAGATAAACAGACAAACAGACAAAAATTCTAAAAATCATTGTTTTGGGTTCTATTGCATTTATAAAGACCCCTAATAATAGTTTTTCTCATATATACTTCATGTACAGACAGCGCTCAGTTACATTTTTATTATATGTATAGATAATACAAAAATAAGATTCTTTCACCCTAAAATAATTATTGCATTTACACTATTTTCCATTAAGATCAAAAGTATCTTCAGAATACCTATTACATAACTGTCGAATGGATAAATATAGTGATTTATTAGGTATTTCAGTTATTAATAGAATAAAGACTAATTGATAACAAAATCATTATTTTTACTGTCAATCGAATAATCACTATCTGTTAATTGAAAAATAAATCAATTGCTACATAACTATTTATTCAATCCTTGCATAGTTCCAGCTTGCATATGTAGTTTCTTCGATTTGCATTTTCACGAAAGAAGTGATGTTAAGTGATAACCACCGTCCATAGACACTTGCAACACCAGGGGAGTCGCAAGTGCGTTGCCAACCTGTCTTGGAGGGGAGTAAGGGAAGGGGGAAGTGGATGGCGCTCCGGCGCTCTCACTGACCGAACGAAACGCAACAATGCAAGCACTGTTACTTCACTTGCGGCGGTTTTCTGTGAGAGCGTGGTAGTACCTTGAATCACGCTGAAACCATTAATAGCTTCAACGTAGCTCTACCACCTACAAAGCTCTTCTTCTTCTTCTTACCCTTATCCCACATAAGTAGGGTCGGTACAACATGTTTGTCATGTTGTGGCATATGATTTGGCTTCATTTTTACGATCGGCCGCCTGCCTGACATCAACCCTCCTTGGGATTATTTTGTTGTACCATTGTATTTATTATTATTATTACATAGTTACGAAGTCTGATCTTGCAATTTTTCTGTAGGCTGTTTTTGGTAGGCTATTTATAGTGTCTCTTTGAGCGGCACCACCGTTTCGGTTAAAAACAAAGTTCTTCAAGATTATGGTCTGCTTGTTATATTGCCATTTTTATGTAACAGAAAACTAGTCAAGTTTAGACTATTCCAGAGGACTACATTTTCGGTTTTTTTTTCAGGTTTCGTGGTTTCATAATTTTCTCAGTAATAACAATATAATATTATATACAATAAACCATTATAATAATATAAAATATGAAAACTATAATAGAAAAATAAATGCAAATAAAATGACATCTCTACCACCTACAAAGCATTCGATTGATTGACTTATTATTATATTAATTATATCCTTTTTTTCTTTTTATAGGTTTTAGTTAAAGTTAAATGATAAGATGTGTTTTAAATGGTTAACCCGCTAAACGTAGAGGGAGTCTGGCTCTTAAATGCAGCTGCCGGAACACACCTATAAGTGCTTCGTGACAAATTTTCATTTTAAGGGTACTAGCTAGCTTGGCAGGCTTAGTTAAAGCCCTACTACCATGTAATGATTACATCACGATGTCTCCCTTCATTCGCAAGGATTAGAACCTACAAAAGTGTACGAATACGCTAACCATTGGGCTGCCGTATCATCGCTACGAAAATCACTCTCACAATAAAGAAAATAATTATTTGTTGTAATATTTATACCTTTACAATAAACTTGCCTATAGGCTGTAATAGTTATAGTACATTGTATAATTTCCACTTAAGTAGCGCTGGCATAACATGTGTGTTATGTTGTGATGTATGATTTGGTTTAATTTTTACGATCGGCCGCCTGCTTGGCATCAAACCTCCTTGGGATTATGTAGTTGTTCCATTTTTTTTTCTTTTTTCGAACTGACTACGCTATTGACTTAGTCTTAGGTCTTAACAGCTTCACCGGACTACTAAGGCGAGCGCTTAAGGCACTCAGCCGATGTGTTGTTGTACCATGTTTATGATTACTATATATAATTACGAGGTCTGATAGGTACATCATATGCTTTACAATTTTTCTGTAGGTTCTAGCTTTGGTAGGCTATTTATAGTTTCTGTTTGAGCGGCACTACCTACCTACCTACCTTATCCACCTACTATTGTAGGTATATATACCTATAACATAATTTATAAGGTATGAATGTAATATTCATATCAAGTTCGGTACTTCCTTTCCCAGACTTCCATTATATGAGGGTTCATAAAAAATGTGCCAATCCGGTAAACCAATTTTTAACACAACTATCGACTACCAGTTAAGTTGGCACATCCGTTCCATATGGGCTTAAAATGTGAATTCGCTTAAAGAATCACGCACGAGCAATCAAAAACGTTTCACCATTCAAACGAGAGCTTGTTATCCGTTTTTGAAGTGGAGAGGTACTTAGCTTGTCAAATGGATAACTTCCTGGAGGGACAAGATTTGTTAGGGAGAAGCGTGTGAACTCTTTTTATATCTTATAAATGAACTACGTATATAATGCTTATATTTTATATTCTGTAAGAATAGCTCAATGTTTAATATAAGTATAATTCCAATTACTGTAATATCACTAATATAATTTTTTTTGAAACGTGGTCGTTTACTTTGAAAACTCTCTCACAAGCGTACGAATATTAAAACGTTATTTTTGATATACTAATTCCAGTATATCCCAGTATATTGGATTATTATTTTAGGATTTTTAATAGAGTAGAACCTTATGAAACTATCTATCAAGCAGGATAAACATTCTTGAAAACAAGACGTAAAAATAGATTGTTTTTACAATTTTGGATTATTGGCCGCCATATCGGACCCGCCGTCTTGTTTTTCAGTGAAGCGTAATCAGAACTCACTGTTTTCATTGAATATGTTCTATAAAAACCTACTCCCTGTATACAAATTACTACAGAATTCCTTGAAAGTATACATAAAACTGCTTTATGTATGAGACATTATACTTTGATTGCTATTTTGAATCCACCATATGATTTCTCTTTGACCCAAAGAGGATCGTTTTAAGGGGCACGTTCTATTGGGGAGACAGCGGTCGTAAAATATTTTATGGCCTCAAAAATAAGTTAAAAAAAATAATTAAAAAGGTTGTTTTTTTTCAGCGGACCCAGCTTGCTTCTAGGTAAAATCCGACAGACCCGTTCGAAAGCTGAGATTCTGAGAAATCGAATATGCTATCTTCATATGTATTTTATGATTTTCTCATAAAAAATTATAGGGTTAAAGATCAATTTGAATCTTATGACCTTTGGCACGAAAACTGGTAAATTATAGGCAGGTAGGTCTGGTGTCCATGGCTCAACTCGTGAATGATTAAATTACGCAAAAGAAGCCCAAGAAACTTTTTTTTCGAACTGACTACGCTATGGGCCTCACAAAGCCTTTACAGCTTCACCGGACTATAGCCCAAGAAGCGCAATTGTATATTTACTGTTATCTATACATTTCTCCTTTGCAATTTATAATATACTTATAGATAATAAATAATGCTATATCATCGGTGCTCTTGATTGCTTCAATGTAAGCTTTCAGATGCAAATGTGAATACTTGGCATTCCGCCAACGAATATGTAACAAAACTGGATCGGATATTTTAGCGCTTTGTATTTATATCAATTGTAACAACTATTTTATTTAATTCTTGGACATAAAAATCGTAAACAATTATGTATCTATCAGAATTATTGGAGAATAGAATTGCTGTGATATACGTTTCGCTTTAAAATTGTTTGTAATATTAGTATATTTCCAATAAATTTTATCTTTGTTTCATTATACAGTCTATAATGGAATATAAAAAATATTTAAAATCAAGAAACGCTATGCAAGAACGAAGCAATAGGGCGGGAGCCTGTACGGTACAGTGCTGATTATTGGGATACATAGGTGACCAAGAAGTTTCTGAACAACTTATAGGAAGATATCTATGGTACTACTGAAATAATTCTAAAATACATCTCTATAGTGTATACTGTAATAACGGCCCATCCATCTCCTCATTACACAGGACCAGCTGACGAGGGGAGGCAGGTGGTGTGTACCTAGTCTGTCTTCCTATTATGTAGGAGCCCGGCGGCCACCTTCCGCCGGACGGACCGTTGGGGTGGCTATCCAAGGTGACTAGCGTAGGACGATCCCTTGCCGCCCCAACAATACGGTCTGTCGGTACACCGTGGGGTTTTAGTCCGTGCGAGTCGGACATTACCCACTCTCACCCCCGGGAGGGTGGCGTATCCATGATGAATTTCCCCATGTTAAGAAAAAAAAAAATTAAGCTAGTAATTTATAATTTACATTATCTAAGTTATAAATTACACAGATAAATTATGGAGGCAAATATGGACATCGTCAACTGTCCAACCGCCAACGTTTATATATTCAACATTCAATATGGTATGTAGATAACTACGACTACAAATTTATAGCACGATAAACTTGTTGAGATCAAGAGCCATATAGAATATAATAATCAGATACAGATTAGGAATTCCGAAACTAAGTTTATTGGAATTTGTAGCTGAACAGCGTAATTGGAGAAAGGTGAATTAAATATAAATTTAGGACATTTTATTAATCTTCTTATAAATACTTATCAAAATTACTACTGAATAATAGTATGCTATTGATGGTTTTATTAAGTGTATTGGATAATGATTACATTTTTCGCAGTACCAAAACTCAAGCGGTAATTGGTGCTATTGTAATTCAATTGGTTTATATAGAGTCATGGTATGATACCTTTAAATAAATTTACTAACTGTTTTATCAATAGCTCTAATTATGAAGTCTTCCAGGGGACCACCGAGATCGCCTGACGCCCGGGCGTGCTTTCCACGCTTATAATCCGCATCCTATTCGTGCCACACGACAAATTTTTACAGCGATGATTTAAAATAACCTTTTTTTATATTTTCCTCGCATGAAGAACTTTATAATATGCTTTAGGAAGTTCATGTTAGGGCGTGTCGTGAATAGACACAGACAAATAAGTAAGCAACTGTAGTATTGTTTTATAAAATTTGAGAAATAGAATGTATAGGTACATATAAATAAACTGACACGTCCGTTATATGTCTAGGATCATTTTCGAAACAGTTAAATCGACTAAGAAAAGACTTTTATTAGCAAATAGAGGATCTACAGTATTATATAGACGTTATTATGAATATGGGTTAAGCAATAAGAGCAACAGTGTTTTTGTACCTTAGGTGTTATCCTTTGGCCATATTGTAAACGTGTAAACCTAGAGGAGGGCTGGTTCTTAAGTGCAACTGTTAAAATACACCTATAGGTTCTTGTCGACAGATTTTCAACCTGAAGGTGGTAGTTAGCTGTAGGCTTACAATAAGCCTTACCACCATACTACCATATCATCAAAATTTTTTCATTCATTTAAGCTCTAAAATTACAATAAAGAAAATAAAAAACTTGTCATATTTAATCGCAGCACATAATTAAAAAATAAATAAAAGTGTTGTGACTTTTTTCTTTACATTATAATGTAAACATTACATAATGTAAATAAATAAGAGTATCTCCTTTTAAAAACTTACATATCGTTTCAAAGAATACGCAAGTGCGAAATTTTGATTTACCATATTTGGTTTTTCTAGTAGCGAGAAAATTCAACGACTGATCTTATTAATTGACATTTTATGTAGGGTTTTTGCAGATCCGATTTCTAACGTTTGATAAACTAAACTATTATCTAGCATTATCTAGCAAACTTTCGTGGGTGGCCGTCACCAGAGATTACCCGCCTTCGAAACATGTAATGATCTCTGATGATGCCTCTGCGCAGTAATTATGCCTTCAAATCGAATAGTTTCCTCATTGTTCCGCCACGATTTGATATACTTCGTGTGTGGCTCGTGTTTGTGTGCCGAAAGGAACGTTCCTTTTGCTGCTTATAGTACTGGTAATACCCGGATTTGTGAGGTAGTCGCTGAACACTTATTAAGGTAATCTTATGCGGATGTCACCCAGTTTCAAGGTGTTTAAAATATAATCTAAGCTCATCGTCATCATATCAACTGTATAAATTTATCGTACGCTAATGCAGTTTGATTTATTTTCTACCATTTATATGTATGTATGTATCTCTTCGAAGAAGTATTCTACGACATAATGCTATCGATTTAAACTCAAGATAATCGATTTCAATATCTATACGCGGCCTTAAAATATTGATTGCGAAGTATCGTTTAGATAAAAAAACGGATTTTTTAAACGTAGCTAGCTAGAGGTTGACCTAAGTTATATGGAAATTATTTTTATAATGTTAGCGTTTCTTGACTCACTTTACACTTAGTGATGTAGTTATCGAAAGGCAATACCCTAAGCTCAGAGGATGACTGGCTTCCCTGCATAACTCCTGAACACTTTTTGGTCCCTGTCGATAGATTTTCAACACGAGCACGATGAGCATGAGAGATTGCTCTACGACCGCGTTTTAGTTTCAAAATAACTTTTTTCAGCATCGAAAGATCAGGCTCATTGGAGGATTCGAACCTACGTCAGTGAATGCAGTCTCCAAATATATTACTATTGAGCCATCATCGCTTCAGAGTTTGTTTTTAAGGTCTTAAATTTAATATCTTTTGGATTGAATGCTGCAGTTTAATTAATTCAATTTAAGCGCAACATTTTATATTCGTTTTTTATGTTTGTTAGTGAGATATATTGATTGTTTAACTATAATAACTACTCACTGAATATAACAGTATTAAGGTTAGCAACTACTGTAGTTGGAATTCGTGTTACATAAAATAAATCCAGAGAATGTTTCATGCTTATAAACTCAATGGTGTAAAGATGTGAACTAACTATTCTTTGAATCCATTATAATGCCCCCATTATTTTATGACCAAATGTTATAAAAATTAGTCACGGATAGGTTCTTATGAAACAATTTATAACATGAATTTTAAATAATAAAGCCAGTTTCGAAGCTTGTAAAAGTCACTCCAACTAGAGTTATGCTACATAATAATGATAATGGTAAGCTGTATCAGACCCACGGGTTAAATACAGAACGGATCACGACGTCAGCACGAATTGAGTTATTTCATAACGGTGCTGTCATAATGGAGTACCTTCGAAGTATCTTAATGGCCTCTGTAACTTTGAGATTGTACATTTTTCACTAGCCATTATTATATAAATGTTTATATTAGACTAGCTAGCTGCCCAGGCTTAGACTGGATGCAATATACTAAGGTGAATAATTTAAATCGGTGATATCTTCTAGGATATTCATTGAAATTGTATGTTGTAATGCGCAGTTTTCATCTACATTTAATGACCATAATTAAATTGAATTAAATATGGATTGATATTGTACTTTTGGTAAAATAGCGTCATGAATAATTAATTATTATAAATCTTTAAATACTGTAAAAGATAAAAATGGTTACTGTAGATTATCCTTAGGAGATAAACATATACCATCGCGGACATTTATTTAGGCATCTCTTAGGGGTACAATCCTGGAGTACCTACATTACTTTTTTAAGGCTTAGGCAGCATTATCATAGTGGACGGCCAAAAACTCCTGCTCCTTTATAAAAATATAATATACATGTATTAGACATGTAAACCTACCGGAAGAAATTCTTTGAACAATAAACCGTATCAAAATACAATGCGTACTTTAAAAGAACTGAGGTATTTATAAATATTTTGAGAGTAAACATGTTTTCCAATTCTTTATCTGGCTATATTGTATACACATACATTCTACATTTAATTCCCAATTAAATTAAAGAATTAACGAGTAACTTTAGTAAATCTCCGCTTCCGTGATTTTATCTAGAATCGATTAGTTTGGTGGCTTGTCATCTTGATCCCCGGCATGCTATTTATTTCTAACTTCTTATTTCTATAGTTACGTTAAAGTTTTCTTGGAAATTTTACAAGCAGCTACCGGCGTTACTTATTTATCCTAATACCCTATTAGTATTGTATATTGCACACTCAGTTACCTGCTCAATTGAACAAGTAGTCGGTGCGTGTGACGGCATTATAAATAATCTTCTTCTCTAATCTCTTAAGTTGTTCACATTTTATTTTGGGCAGTTTTAAATTACACGCTGAAATCAGCATGTCAAAGTAAATACTTTTCTGTTCTCTTTTGTTATTGGAAAAAATATAAAATAATACAATATACTATACATAAAATAATAATATGTAAGTACTTCGGTCTATTAAATTAATATTTGCCATGTATTTTATAGGTACGTCATTTTCACAAAATCCTGATCAATATTGTCACTATTTAAATGATTTATAAAATTGTATAATAATATATCTCATAACTGTCCTGTGAAAATGTATTAATTATCTAAATAACATAAATTTTAACCAATAATAATTTATTATATTTGTACTTAAGTACGATTAGCTATGTTTTCAATGTTCTCATTATTCTCTTGTCATTGTCATTATTCAATACAAAAAACGAAGATACAACTTTTTTTTTGTTTTTATGCTAAAAGGCAGCAAACAGGCAGGACAGCTTATCTGATGTTAAATGGTTACCGTCGCCTATGGACAACTGCAACACCAGGGGCATTGCTGTTATGTTTCCAACCTTGAAGAGCGTGTTTTAATCCCTTTTTGAAGTGTCACATTTCATAACCTTGGGAGAACACTTTACCAGGTAACTCATTCCACAACGCCAAAGTGCGCATAATAAAGCTACTATTAAACTGAACTACTAAACTATTTATTTTATGACGCCTATAAATAGTATTTAACTATTTTTGTATGGGAATATCACCCGTGTGATTCTATAATAAAATTTATGCAAAACTCAATCAAACCCTCAGAATTAAATACTAAAGAATGTCAACGGTTTTGAATACCAGACTAACCAGTTTATAAAGCATTTATATTGTTCTAGAATCCTAGATGATGGAAAAGCAAGGCTATTTATAAGTAAGTAAGGTAAGTAAGACTATCACATAACTGGAAGTACCTCAGTGAGTGATTGAGTATATTTTAAAGTATTAATCTATTGCATTAATCAAGGCCGGCAACGCACTTGCGACTCCCCTTGGCTTGGCTTGCGACTTGGCTAGTTCGAATTTAGGAATTATATTATAGCCTTCGCAAGTTCTAAAGCTGTAAGTTCTTATTTTATTCTTCCGAAAATTTTGCTTTCTGGTAGAAACTAGCCATCGAATATAGGGCTCTTCCATGACTGTTTTAGTAGATTCTATTATTCGTATATTCGAACTAACCAAGTCAGACTTACGAATTATAATAAGATAAGAAAATAAAAACTTACAGCTTTAGAACTTGCGAAGGCTATAATATAATTCCTAAGTTTGAACTAGCCAAGTCAGACTTTAGACTACTACAGTATTATTAGGAATGATATTGTAAATTGTTATAACATATTTTATCTTCTTATAAATCAATTTCAGGACTGACCATTGAACTTGGTTCCCATTTAGACCTCACTTCTTGTCTCATTGAAGTCAACAACCAAGGCAAATATCATAATATTGAACTTGGCTCTCATTTCACATTTATGTTTTTGATGGGATTGTTTTATCTTTGCCTATTTAGTATTTCAAGTACCTAAATATATATATATATATATATATTATGTACCTTCCGTGTGATGGTACTGGGTTTTAAAATATTTTCCAAGCATTCATTTTCCTTAACCGTAGGCGACAGAGTTACTTATTAAATCTGATAATGTTGATACATTATATTTATGAAAGTTCTGAAGCATTCGATGGTTTTTATGTTCCATTGCTTTGAATCATTCGACTGTTAATTTTACTTATAACATCATCACATACATTATAATAATAAAAAGTTATTGCTATTATGATGGTTAATTTTAATTTAGTTATTATATTTCACTTTGAAATTTTGAGGGGGTAAAACATTTTTGAATTTAACATTAAAGGTACATACAAATAAAAAAATGTTTATTCTTAAATAACGTTCAATTGGATATCTTTGAAATAAGTTTATAATTTTACAGATTATAAATCTACTTTCAATCAAGAGCACTAAAAATATTACATACAGACTAAAACACGTCGCGTATATGATACAATTATAACGATTATAAAACATTAAGGTACCTAGATATGGTCTTAAGCTCAGATGCTATGAAACCTGTGATTTAAATGACAAAAGGTTTAGTACCTCTTATGCTATAGCCAGCTTTTTAACTAAATGTGTGCGCGATAAAATGTCAATTATTGTATACAGTAATCGAGTTCATAATGATTTTTATCAAGGGAATCTTTAAATAATATTACTAACCATAATTAATCACATAATAAAACTTAATGATAGTATAACATAGCCAGTAACCATCAGCCTGAGCATAGCTTTCTATCAGTGGATTTTTTTAAATTAGATCGGTGGCTTAAGAAGTTCTCTCCTATAAACATTAAATTAAATTTTTATAATATCTAGTAGTGTAGATTATGAAATTATACAGTGATATATACATTCTATTTGGTTTTTATATTTATTCTTCAGAATACAAGTGGTCCTTGTAATTTATTGATTTAATTACAATAAATTATTCAACCAATATTGTATTGGAAGGAGTATAATAACAAATAACCCGTAAGATCTCAATTTGTGAAATCATTTTTATTTACTAAAATATCTCTATTATGTTACAAATCCAAATAACTCTCTAGAAACGGTTAACACGATCTTTTGTTTAAGTCAGAAAGTACAACGAGCCCGTTTTCTATATATTGGTCAGTGTTCGAAACGAGAATGGGTATAACTATAAATCATTGGGTTTTTATTTTTTATAAAAGCATCATCACTTCCACACTGTCACCGTGCGATGCGTAGACGGTTACATCAAAGCGGAATTTTTCTTTGTGAAGCCGCCTGACCGCGACGTTATAGGCTTCATTAAAGTTTGGATCTTTGATCTACAATTTGGCGGTCGGCTGAATAGATTGTAGTTTTAACTAATACGAAATATTTGTATTTCGGTACTTAATTATAATAATATTCTTTTGTATTTTAATTTTATTTAGAGGCTTTTATCCTTACAGATACACGAGTCCCATATTAATCTATTAGAACTAAGAAATATTATCTATACATATAATAAGAATGTAAAGCAGTGTCTGTGCTTTTTCGATTAAAAAAAAATGTTATAGGTATCTAGGGATAAGTAATAAAATACATTTCTATCATTTTTAGAAATGTTAGTCTGTCTGTATGTATGAACACTCATCTCTGCTAAAGTACTGGGTTCACAATAAAACGACACCAAGAACATCATAAAGCATATCCTCAAGAATGACTTAGTCTTTGTTTCATTAAAATCGCTACACTTTATCAAAAGTTATTGTAATTTGAATGAATGCTTAGAACGAGAGAAGAGTAATAATCCATATTATTATAATAAAGCTAAAGGGTTTGTTTGTTTGGTTGAACGTGCTAATTTCAGGAACTACTGGTCTGATTTGAAGAATTCTTTAATATTGAAATATTATAATATATATAATATTTAATATTATAATATTGAAAACATAGCTCATTTATAGAGGAAGGCTATAGACTATATATCACCACGCCAAGATCAACAGGAGCAACAATGTAGAAAGTTAAAAATTGGGGACTTTTTTCCTTATGTGAGATTCCGCTGCGTGTTAGCGTTAGCCCAAAGTAACTATTCCACGCGGACCTAGTCGCGTGCAGAAGCTAGTGTAAAATAAATCAACAAGATGACTTAAAACATAACATTCTGCAAGCATCAAATATCGGTTTTAGCAGAATACACACATCCAAGGTTTTAATTTTTAATTGTTGATAAAAAAAAGTCCTCTAATTTTGATTTCTGGAACAGTAAGAAGTAATGACAGATCTCACTGAATCATACGCTCATACCATGCTCGTTTTTTTATCTTGATCTGATTACGCTATTGACCTAGCAAGGTCTTAACAATTTCACCGGACTGCGCATCCATGCTCGTTGCAAAACGTTGAATCTATAACTTTAATTCGGTATATCCCAAATGAAAGGAAGACGTTACAAAATTGTATCGAGATGCTACTAAGTTCATTTCGATTGATTGTAGATTTAAATAACATGTTAGGATTATTAATTGCATATTTTGAAACTATAATTAGATGTTATGTTCGCCTTTATTTGTATAAAGGTTACAAAATGTCCAAATATTGTCTATATATTACTGATTACATGTCAATGATCTATCTATCTATATCTTAGTTATAATCAGGTTTAATAGATTAATAAAATTGAACATTATGGATCTGGATTTTTTTAAGGTACTATGTAGTAATTTTAAACAAATTATAATCCCCTTTTGATTCTTGTTCCAAACATTTCAATAAGTATGAGTATAGCAATATAAATTATTGTAATTATTGTATAATAAGAATGGATCCAAAGTATATACTTTCCTTTGCTGGTTGTAGAAAAACTGAAGATGGGCGTTCGTATCTCTATACGGGCTCTCGGTCGGCCGCCTCGCCGCCGCCGATAGAGTCATTATGTTTCATTAATGTCCTAAGGTTCTCAATCTAATGTTCATCGCGCCGTGAAAAAGCAATATTTTACTCTGCATTACATTTTTATAAGTAATTTAATTTAATTCAATTCGTCTTTTGCCTCATTAAACGTATGGTAATATATATTTTTATTAATACTTAAATGACGATAACGTTAAAATAAAATTAATACATTATTGAATATTATAAATAAAGGAATGAGACTATTTAGGTAAATACACTACAATATTTTTAGGTAGTGATGGTTAAAAAACATACTGGTGTTCACTTAACTTCATCAACATAGTGAATTCTACAAATTAAATTGAACGAAAACATTCTGTTAGAATTGAATGCACGCTGTGATATCATACGTTACGTTACATGACATGATTATAGTATATTCTCATATAAATACATCTGTGCAACACTTTGACCATTTGCTTCAAGAATGCCCCAGGTTTAGCACGAAGAGACTAGGGCACATAATGCTTTATGACAATCATCGTACATATCCATTCGATCTTTTGAGCTTGATAGCGATGGAGTCTGCTATCAAATCGTTCGATAATTTTGTCAAGCATGTAACTGGTAATCAAATTAAATCAAAAACACTTTATTCAAACGACTACCACAATCTTAAGACATTTAACGGACTTTGAAATTACCACGACTCTCTGACTTGTATCTAAATCAGGACTGACAAATCTTAGTGACTTTTATATTAGCTCATGCAACACGTCAAGGGAGTGTGTAGTAAATTGCATCAAATTACGATCATCCCTCTCTCCCTTTATATTGCCAATTCTAAATGATCTCCGTGCGAAACCAACAAAATTGAAAAAGAAAAGTATATTCTCTGGTAATCGTTGAACTAAATACCATAGTTAAATTTAAAATCTTTATCCAAATCCTCATCCGTGTTTCGACTCCTACATGTTCAAAGGGACTCATCTCATCAAGCTTCGTTTATTGTAGTGTTTGGTTACATTATAGTTAACTTGTCATTCGTTAAAAATGTATTAATATTTTATTGTAAACAGATTATACAAAATAAAAGGTAAATCAATATTTAAGTTATTGTATGAGTTCATAATCTAAGATGGTTTATATTCTGTAACAATTTTTCTTATTTATACAGGAAATTACTTACGGTCAAGTCAAGCCCGTTTTTAAATTTTTTATAAAGTACGATTATTATGAGGTTTGAGCGACATTGATTCCCGCTGATTAACTCGTCGAGATCAGCGCCCGAGGCAGCGCGGGTGGACGAAAGAGGTTACTCCTCGTAGCAAAGCATAATATTATTGTACTCTTTCCGCTTTTTCTTACTTTTTTATTTTCGTTTTAGTTGGACGCGACTCGCTACTGATATGTTTTTACTAAAACGGCTTTATGCATATCTTCATATAAAATAAGTTTATATATATCAAAAATATATGGGTATAGTTATTAATTAATATGCCAAATATGATTATTTGAATATATAAAGGCTGGTTATGCTCATTTTTTTTTCTCTATGTACATGTACATAATCCTAATTCTTAATTTAAGTTCTGTTAAAAACTGTCACACTCTGTGCATATCTTCTATAAAGATGATGGGAACCAGTACTTTCTTAGATTTCGAAATTATTACTTTATGATTTCCTGAAAAATACGTCTATTATGTTACAATACGTTTTTTCTTATCAAATTGCCTTTATCACTTACGAACAATTTCATTCAGGATAAACGACATAGTTGGGACAGAATTATACGCAACGGGGGTTTGATATAAAACGATAATATTAATGATGATGAACACACTACAAACTGTGTTTAATACCCTCCAAGTAACTTATTGTACAGTCTGGGTAATTATGTAATAAAATAGTTAAGCATTTATGACTTTAGACAACAAAAATGATTAGCAAAATAATTAGTTGCAAGTCCGCCCGTACACAGATAATTAGTATAATAACGTATGTATGTAAGTAATAATAAATAAGACATTTTATTTCAAACATGACACATTATTTATACAATGATTTTTTTAAGACAGGAAATGTATGTTTCTGTTAACAACTCGTAATTAAAATACAATTGGGTTTAAGCTCTGTTTAGACGTGTGCCTCATGTCTAGCGTCTAACTAAGAAGGAAGTGTCAGAGTGGGTGGACATTTTACTTTGGGCTTCAGTGTGAGCGTCCTACGCAACACACATATACCGGATGCGGTTGTTCGGGTGTTGGTGATAATGAATGACTAGAAAGTTATACATTTAAATGTTCATTGGATATTTTGGATAAAATATGTATAACTTTTATACATATATTATCAATACAGGACTTAAAATTAATGAAAAATGGGGTCTATGAGAAGTAGTTATAAATTATAGCATTGCATATTTTATTTCCAATTTAATAGTATTTTTATTTTGGATTTCGCCTCCTATTTAGCCCTTATTCATCCAAATAGTTCTAGATTATATTTGTTGTCTTTTGCCGGGTTTTTTCTTTACTTTTTACTGTTTCGTCAGCATAATAGTAGTTTTTTGTACGCTTTTAAATCTTTATTAAATTAAGGTGTGTTATAATATATGTATGCATAATTGAAATCATGCTGATTATATTTAGAATATAACGGCGTTTCTATTGTTTTCTTAATATATATATATTTTTTTATATTATAGTAGGCAAACGAACGGGCGAGTCACCAGATATTAAGAGATCACCGCCACCCATAGACACTAGCAAAACCAGGGTAGTTGCAAGTGCGTTGCTAGACTATGTTGGGAGGGGAGGGGTGGGATGGAGAGAGGAGAGGAGGGAAGGGAGAGGAGGGAAAGGGGGAGGGCCTCCGGCGCTCTCACTGACCCTACGAATTATAATATAATTTAATTATAATTTTATGATGTATAATTATTTAAAAAACGAAATTAAAACCATTTATTATAGCAACTTACAAGTAAGTAACAACTTTTTACATGCTATGTGTCAAAGTAAAACAATGAATATGTTAATTAATTTTATTTAAATTACCTGACTTTCCTAACAGCACCTGCCATCGAGTACTAGCTATAAAAATCTTGCAACTTAGCTTTACATACATTACTTGGAATGATTCAGAAACTGTCTAGTAATTAAAATTTCAAAATTATGGCAGCATAAAAATAATTTCATTATTAACGCTTAACTATGGTATTCTCGACTCCATTATGAACAACAGTTATGGTATATAAAAAAAAAGTATTTTTGTTTTGCTATTCTATCTTTACTGTAAATTCAGTTGAATAAACAAAATGTGGTATCCACAATAAAGAATATGCATCAGTTAAATATATAGGACAAAATTTGCACCTTTTTTTCCTTAATTTAGTCCATAAGTAAACAGTTTTTGCCCGTGGATTCACTTATTTTCATGTCGATTTGACCGATGTTTCGGGGAAAGTACTTTTTCTGTACTCTATTGTTTTTTTGTACCCCTAGCAACATATAATGATAATCGGTGGGGTAGTTAAGATATTACATAATACATTTAGAACTTCCTGAAAAGGCGATTTCACCTATATATGTGATCTATTATCTTGTTATGTTTCATATATAGAGGAAGAACATTAAAAAATTATAAATAAAATTATACTTTGTTTACTTTTCAACTATGTTGCCATTTACTGCCCCTATACTGGGCATACACACTACACCGCTTGCTCCAGTTTTCTACGGAAAAAAGACTACCATCAAAGAGCGCGTTGTGCTTCTAAAAACCGTAGAATAAACTTTAATAACTAATAAATGATGATATCTAAATAAAGACCAAGTGTCTAGGAAAGAAAACGAAAAAATTTGTTCGAAACCTATTAAGTATTTTATAACAATGCGCCAACAACAGCGGACAGAAAAAACAACATACTGGTTCTTGACGAATAACTTTAACTTATATCTGCAATAAAATTAAATCCTCTCATCATGAGTAAGACCGTTGGTGATTTAGCAGAAAACGAAGACATAATAACAAAAAGAGGTGCGAGCAGTCGCGTATAACAACTTCATCGGGCGCTAACGAGCAATCGCACCGAACCTGTTTCAGGCCACGGCACCATTATCGCAGCTACCAATCGAACAGCTTACGTATAAGGCAATATATTATACTTTTTTATATTAAAAAAACTCGAGGTATGTTGTAAAGGAGAGTGTGTGATTACATTTATTTATCTTCACGCTTATAAACTCGGCTTACAAGAAATATATAATTCTACAGGGTTATCAATGATATATTTCATTGCTGTGTTTGTATATTAACTCAAATTTATATATAAAATTTTAACTTATATATTTATTTGTTGTATCGTTAAAGTAATTTTAGATAATTATGAAAGGAATTTGTAGCCACATAACTTTACTGTTTTACTATTTAACACTGTATATTCTATTTTCATTAAAGAATACACTTTCTGATTCATATAATCAAATATTTAACGAGTCTATTTGTTAAACTGCAATTCTGCACTGAAGCGGTTCTTGTTTGTTAAATTTGAAATAAATAAATAAAAAAGAACTGGCATACATGTAAAACATTTCACGGTAATCAATTGTGTTATATATGTGATTATTTCAATTTTCAGTGCTTTTATACTACCCATCTATTAAAGTTTTAAAACTTGTATAATCTACAGTATATATTCGTAATTTGTATATTATATTATTGAAAGCACAAACCACAAATACGAAATTTGGATAGTTGGCCTCTTCTGTGTCTTAGGGGATTACTAAAGAAAGATTCTTAAATCGTATGTAGGCTCGAGGCTACAAATAAGGATAGACTTTAAGTCCTTTTGGAAAACAACCCTAAAATAATGAAAATAAGGATGAAGCTTTAAGTTAGCGTTTGACCAGAACAGGGTATATGTAATTTAATTTCGCTCGGACAAAACCGAACTAAATTATTTGGAGCGGAACAGATTACTAATATCTAATATTTACTCGATAATTCTTCAGCTCCATCGTATTTATATAATGGAAACTTGACTTATTAAGCATTATTTTCAGTGATATGGTCTATAATATTTAATATATATTGTACTCTCTTGAAAAAAGTATCGTGCGTTGATGTCTTTTGATCAGAAATACAGAGGTAATTTATTGTCTCAAAACAATACTAAACTATATTCTTATTAGTATATACTAATTGTGTAATTAATTTAAAAGCATTTTTTATTATCTGCGCGGTTATAAAATATATAATTTTTTAATACATGAAATTGTAGAAGTTCTACTTACCTTTACATAGTATAAAATTAAGTAGCTTCTCGTAGTCCGGTGAAGCTGTTAAGACCTTGCTAGGTCAATAGCGCAGTCAGTTTGAAAAGAAAAGTCGCTTCTGTTGTCTGTTTTCTTAGATCTTTTAAACTATTTAACGGATTTTAATACAGTTTAGTACAGTTATACAGCAATAGATAGAGTGATTCAAGAGGAAAGTTTATATGTATAATACATATATATATTATAGTACAGAAAAGCCGAAAAATTCAAAGATTTGTAATGTGATGTCGTAAAAAAACATATTTTTCTGCGCTTAAATCACAAACTGGCTAAACTTTACGAGATAGATTAAATTAATGTACTATGCAATTGTGTATCTTAAAAAGATTGATAAAAGTCCGATGGTATATATTTGTCTCTAAAGGATAATCCATAGGAACTATTTTTATCTTTTTATAAAATGTTATTTTGTGTTATTTACCAAGCTGATGTCGTAAAAAACATATTTTTCTGCGCTTAAATCACAAACTGGCTAAACTTTACGAGATAGATTAAATTAATGTACTATGGAATTGTGTATCTTAAAAAGATTGATAAAAGTCCGATGGTATATATTTGTCTCTAAAGGATAATCCATAGGAACTATTTTTATCTTTTTATAAAAATAATTATGTGTTATTTACCAAGCTATTTTATATAATATAGTATAATACTGTATATAATAATCCTTATCCAATGAAATACATACGTTGTACATGTCATGTAGATCAAAACTGCTCTTAACAGTATTTTATTAAAATGAATATCTACATTCACCCGTGTGGAGCTGGGGCGGGTCGCTAGTTTATAATAATTTGACATTGTAAAACGAAGAGAGGAGAATAAAGTCATATCCTGTCTGTAGGAGACCTATTGTATTCGTTGTGGTGGAGCACCGCGCCAGTAACACTACGACTTTAGTAGCATCTGTGGACGTTTTGATGTTCGTTTCTTAGTGAAGTTATAAACCTTCGGTAACATTTATTATTCTCGTCATATTTATTTATGTATAGAAGTATTTCTTTTTTAATATACTTTTGATTTAAATGAGATTTATAATACACACTTCATTTAAAAGTATTCATTTTTAATCTCTGAGTAATGTTTAGTTTTAATCTCTAAGTAGTTTATTAAAATAATTAGGTAACGATCGCTTTGCCCGAGATATTGGACCTACTGTGTTAATCTTCATCTATGATCAGGAAATTATGATTTATCAGCTGAGTTTATTAGTCACTGTAAAACCTCTACCACAAGGATTAAATAATTGCGAAGAATTTTTATCTTTGAATATATTTTTAACCAAGTATTTGATTGGTTTTTACTATGCACTTTTGACTAAAGTTGATTCGGAGCGACAACGTCTCATAGAATTGATTACACCTGATTTGCTCCTTCATAAAACATTCTTATAATGACTTCCGATGTAATCAGGTGAACATCCAGACGAAAGTGCAAAGTATTATAACATTCAATCAAGTATTTTTATCATGGATTTTCATAATATACACCCCATGTAACAAATATACGTTTAACTCTTATAGTTAAGTATATTATATTTATTTATCTTCTTATATACACTCATCAAAAAAGTCTAAGCAACATGTACTAATTTAAATTTTAGGGTGATTCTTCACATTATAACGTTGTATTTTATTTTTAAAATAATATCTTTACGGTTCTATGATGTAAAAATTACAGCTGTTGTCTTTATAAGTTCTTTTAATAACAGAAATGAACAATATTAGAATATACTGTAGAAACTAAGATACATAAGAAACTAAACTTTTTTCTTACAAAATGAAATTTCTAAAGAAAATGTATTTATTGTGAAAGAATAGAACAATTTAATACAAAGTATGGTCTCCTCTGCTATTCAGAACTTGTTGGCAACGATTATTCATTGAATTAATGAGACTGTTTATGTCATCTTGCGCTATTCGCTCCCAATGGAATTGTAGCAAATCATTCAGCTGTTGGGTTGTTGTCGTTCCGTCCAAGTCCTTCAAAACACGTCTCTGGAGCATGTCCCATGCGTGCTCGATGGGGTTGAGATCTGGCGATTGTGCAGGCCAGGGCAATACCCGGATGTTCTCCGTTGCAAAGTATTCACTGGTTCGCCGAGCTGTATGTGAACGCGCATTGTCATGCATTAACCTAAAATCCGAGCCAAAGGTTTGTGCAAATGGGTAAACATAAGGTCTGAGAATATCCTCAATGTAATTTTCAGCATTCATGTTTCCATTTACAAAAACGAGCTCAGTTCGCCTGTTCTTCATAATACCCGCCCATAACATAACTGTTGAGCCGCTGTATGGATGAACTTCCTGAACGCACCTGAGCCTTTCAGTATTTCCGGGCCGACGATACACTCGCACCCTTCTTGTATCAGGCTTAAACCCGAATCGCGACTCATCGGAAAACATAATTTTATCCCATTGTTCCTGGGTCCATGTTATGCGTTCTCTACACCATTCATATCGACGAGCGCGATTCCCGTGACGTATCGGTGGGCACCTGATTGGGCGTCGAGCTCGTAGGCCGTACTCATGCAGTCGATTTCGCACAGTTTGAGGACTTACATCAACACCACTTGAAATTTGTAGCCTCAAACTTATCTCTCGAGCGGTTAACATCGGCTGGCGTCTTGCAGTCAGTTGTATGTACCGGTCTTGCCGAGTGGTTGTATTCCTTTTATGGCCTGGATGGTGTTCAGCGGGTTCTCCTGTATTATTGTAGCGCTGCCAAAGACGACAAATAAGACTTCTATGAATGCCAAAATGTCGAAGTACCCGAGATTGATTACTTCCCGCTTGCAACATCCCTACAGCTCTTTGCATTTCATCTGCCATCAAATGGCGTCGCTTCATGACGTAAAGAATATCTAACAATTCAATTTTGTCGCTAACTTTATTTAAATGGTTGGTAAAATTATAAAATCAAGACTAAACGTAGCAATTAAAACGCACTTAAATTCAAAGAAATTCGCAGTCATTTGAATTTTATGAAAAAACAAAACATAATCAAATTTTTTTTTATAACCAGCCAGTATGTCATCAATAACAAAAAAGTTTACTTACCTACGCACTTTGTTTGAGTAAATATTTACAAATTAATTAATATAAATGGTAAAATTTGTAATATCACGCATGTTGCTTAGACTTTTTTGAATTGTGTATAAATAAAATATAGAGTTCTGCCCCTATGCGAACATCTCTCAAATACTACTCGATAGTTTTGAATGACATTGTTTTTGTTTTACTTCTTAGACACGTAATGCTTCTCTTAAGAAATAAATATTACGATAAAGTTATTGAAGTTTCAGAAAATTACAATTATTATAAGCACTATGCGTTCGGCGATGTGTTTTCTTGCCGTCGAAAAGAGGGGCAAAGGGTGTGATGCTTATTATTTTTTCCTGTGTACATAAAATATATAGTTAAGGTAATAAACGACGCTGACGAAGACGTGAATATCAGTCAGCTAGTGTTTTAATAAAGATAT
This sequence comes from Antheraea pernyi, assembly GCA_015888305.1. Lineage (NCBI taxonomy): Eukaryota > Metazoa > Arthropoda > Insecta > Lepidoptera > Saturniidae > Antheraea > Antheraea pernyi. Next base: position 52,038 of record MNPI01013543.1, on the reverse strand, counting down.
AATAAAATTTAGTAACAAAGGTGGATGACATCTGGAATGTGATCCACTCGCATCCAGCTGCGATATCTTCATTTGGCGGTCGGCAGGTGTCACGTGGTTCCGATATCTTTGGCTCTGTCACACTTACCTGAACTAGAGCTGCCGTCTCTTTTCCTTTTGTGCCTGATTCTATAAGGCTTATACATACGGTTTGGAATATTTTATTTCGTTTTTTTAATTGAGGGCTTCATTTATTCTGACGGAATATAAAAGTTAAAAAATCATTTGACTGTTTGTACCTGGGTTAGTATTTTGTATAATTCTTTTTAGAGTTATAAATGATAGAATATTTGATTTAAAATTGTGTTATAAGCTAATAAAGACTATTTTTAACATATAGTATTTGTATTTGCATTGTCTTTTAAAGTTCTACTAGACGCAAACGCAAATTCCCAAATGTATCAATATATTAAGGTTAAATTCTCACATGTATCAATATATTAAAGTTAATAAGTAAGATTAATTAGGCTACTGGCTACGATTAAATAATAAAATGTTAAACAAACACAAAAATATCTTCACACCTCTGATTATAAAAACGGATTACTAAGTTACCGAGGAAAACAAAGACTACGCCCAATACGGGAGCTGTAATATCGCAAACAATCATAGAATATTTGATTGTCAAAAATATGAAGTAATCTAAACCTTACCCCTAAGTAATACGTAAGAACCTTTTACTGGACTTTTAATTTATGGTGCAAGTTTAAATTTGTTACGGCGTTAGTTCAGTTTACTCTGTTCTAGGTAAATATTTGTAAAGTGTAGAGCAAACAGTGTAGTAATCTCACTAATGTTGGGACTTGGCAGATTATCTTATTCACGTAGTTATACTGAGCGGAAACACCAAGGACTACTTGAAGAATGTTGTAATAAAGGGATTAATATGACTTTGTTTTAATTAGACTTTTAGTATGAGCGTAATTTTTTATGTGTTTATAACTAATACTCCAGGTGTCTGGAGTAGGATTTGCTTTTTCCTTTTTTGTATGCCGATTTGGTCTGATTTTATATACAACTAGCTGACCCGTGCCCACTTCGTTGGGTGGTAATAGGCAATATCAAGCTGCAACTTTTCTCTAGAACTCAATCACATGTCCTCATCGTTAAGGCAGCGTTCGTAAGAAACGTTTTAGTTCGACCATTTTTTCTCTGACTCCCCAGATATTACCCCCTACAACCTCACAATCTTTACCTCTTTATAATATTAGTATAGATTATAGAAAATATAATTAGTTAAACGATTTTGCCCGTGACTTCGTACGCGTGGAATAGTTGTTTTGGGCTATGACGCAGCGGAAGCTCTCAAAAGGAAAAAAGGCCCGATTTAAAAATATGTTTCATTGTTGCTCTGCTCCTATTGGTCTTAGCGTGATGTTATATATAGCCTATGACACTCACAAATAACGTGGCTTTCTATTGGTAAATGAATTTTTTTAAATCGGTTTAGTAGTTCCTGAGATTACACCTAAAACGTCACAAGCTCACAAACTTTACGTCTTTATAATATTAGCATAGATTAGTAAGACCACTTACAAAAATACTTAAGAGGTGGTAGAACTTTTTTTTTTTTTTTTTCTTTTTTTCTTTTTTCGAACTGACTATGCTATTGACCTGGCAAGGTCTTTACAGCTTCACCGGACTACTAAGGCCGAGCGCTTAGGGCACTCAGCCGATATTGGTTTTGGGTAACATACACAAGAGTGCACGCACACCTCAGCTTGGGCTGTTACCGAAAAAGACGCGTCTGTCCTAGCTAAACTATACTAAGCTATTCATACATATATGCATTTGTGAATTATGCAATGAAAATTGCATGATTCACTAATGAATACGTGTATATCGGAAAACGTGTATATCGGAAGGTGGTAGAACGATGCTGAAGTTATTAACGGTAACGATTTCAGTATGAATGGGTCGGCTCGTTCGGGGTATTACCACACTTTCGCAGAAAACCGACGTGAAGTAACAGTGCTTGCATTGTTGCGTTTCGTCCGGTCAGTGAGAGCGCCGGATAACCCACCTCCTTCCCCATTCCCCGTCCTCCAAACACAGGGTGGTAACGCACTTGCAACTCTTCTGGTGTTGCAAGTGTCTATAGACGGTGGTGATCACTTAACATCGGGTGATCCAGCTGTTCGTTTGCATCCTACGTTATAACAAAAAAAAATTTTAGAAGTCTAAACATTCATCGTTTGAAAAATAATTTACAGGAAATTCTTTACATAAAGTTGATTATTATGAAATAAAGAATCTATTAGTAGAAGTAAAGTAACAGTTACCTGTTACATAACTAAAAATAATCATATCTTAAACATATATAACACTCATACGTGTACAAATACCCACACACATTTATCAACCAAACTATACGCGAATACAAAATTATGCACCACGTAAGTTGTATAATCTTAAAAAAAAACAGAAAGTAGTTGGGGTATGAGATTCAACCTCCCCTCCCCTTCCACTTTCCCTTCCCTTTCTCCCCCCCCCTCCAACACAGGCTGGCAACGCACTTGCGACTCCCCTGGTCTTGCAAGTGTCTATGGACGGTGGTGATCACTTAACATCAGGTGACCCACCTGCTCGTTTGCCTCCTATAATATAAAAAAAAAATCATTTGTATATAATATTTTGAGAAATAAATTATCTTAGTAAAGTATATTTGGAAAATAGGGATAAGACAGGAAGGTGAGTTTCTGTTGATAGTAATTGTTATAATTATACCTTTATAACCTACAACTATCAAAGTTGAATATAAGCTAGTTTATAACAATAGGTGATCCCGTTCTGTAGGAATACTGTACTGTACTGTCTAATTTGTTCCACAGTAAGATACGATACGAACATAAAATGTAGTTTGTGTGTTTAATATTATATTCAACATCTCTTACATCTGAGTCATCTAACATACTAAACAATTATGGCAGCAATTTTAAAATTATGAGTATTATAGTAACAGTATTCCAACATAATAAGAAAAATAATAATCGGTACGTAATGTAGTAATTTTATGATTATATTTGTGAAAATATTAATATAATAGGATTACATATACGTATATGTTAAGTCCCAATATTTTTTTATACACTTAAAGCCTCAATTTTAAATATTTTAATTATGCTTAGTGAAGAATATACAAGTATGTAATGTGATATAAAAAGTAATAAAAAGTGACAAACCAAAATAATAGAGAACCATTGATCACGTCAACCAATAAAACTGATAGGCGAAAAAAGATAAAGACTCCGATCTTGTCTGTTTTTAAAATAGAGATACAAATTGGTTTTATAAATTCGAGAACTTGTTCGTGAGGTGATTAATCATTAAATGATTCGTATCAGCATAGAACATCGGAGGAGCGAGGCAGCCGGTATCGTAGATTATTTTTAAATATTACAAAAATTTAACCCTGTTGTGTAAATGTTACAAACATATAATTTTAATTTGAAACTAGCTTTTGCTCGGGGACGTTACTTTTTATCAGAATAATAATAATAATAAAATATTTATTGCCAAACAACTTATCGTAGGTTTACATATATTGATAATATAACAAAGTTTCTTTCTTATTATGTAATCTATACTAATATTATAAAGAGGTAAAGTTTGTGAGTTTGTGACGTTGTGAGTTTGTAGGGGGTAATATCAGGAACTACTGGTCCAATTAGGAAAATTCTTTCAGTTTTATATTAATCATTTATTGGGGAAGATTATAGGCTATATATCATTACGCTAAGACTCACAGGAGCTGAGCAGCAATGAAGAATGTTGCAAAATCGGGGTATTTTTTCCTTTTCAGAGCTTCCGCTGCGTCTTAGCCCAAAATGACCATTCCACGCGTACGAAGTCGCTGGCAGAAGCTATTAACTAATTATATTATCTATACTAATATCATAAAGAGGTAAAGTTTGTGAGGTTGTAGGGAGTAATATCTGGGGAGTTGGAGAAAAAATGGTAAAACGTTTCTTACGAAGGCTGCCTTAACGATGAGAGATATATGATTGAGTTCTAGAAAAAAGTTGTAGCTTGATAATGCCTACTACCGCCCAACGAAGTGGGCACGGGTCAACTAGTAGGTTATACATTGATCTCCACACTAGGCTCGAAGCCTGTCTTGTGGATTTCTACTTCAGGACGATTTGTCTATCCGATTGACAGCGTTTTAACCGCGCTCGTGTGTTTTCGTGTGTGTGTTTGTGATTGTGTAATGTGTATGGTTATGTGAATATCTGTTTATGTCATATGATCACTTTTAAAAGTTCTTCAGTGTCATTATAAGTTAAAGTTTGAAGCCATGAATAGATCTTGTGTCTTGCTTCCCATGGGTTACAGTCCTGGATGTTACAGTATTTGTTTACTTTATTGTATAAAAATGGATGGCGAAAGTGACTAAATCTTCTTGCAAAAGACGATTTTACTTTTGTTATGGACACATTAAAGACTCTAGAATTAATCATAGTTTTGTAATCGGGGGAGTGTAGTATTATGTAGTGATGAATGAAAGAATGAAAGGTACCTAACTAATTTACTCTATACCATAATAACGTGTATGCAAAATATCATATAATCTGATGTGTAATTTCCTATATTACTTATTCTCTTTGTGTGTAATTAAGGCGTGAACGCGTAACACACAAACTCACATTCGCTTTTTTTTCCCCGAACTGACTACGCTATTGACCTGGCAGGGTTTTCACAGCTACACCGAACTACTAAGGTTGGCGCTTAAGGCACTCAACCGATTTGGGTTTTAGGTAACATACACAAGGGTGCACGCACACCTCAGCTTGGGCTGTTACCTGGATCTCACATTCGCATTTATACTATTAGAAAGGACTAAAAACCCGGGGCGACTCTTCGTGCTGGTACATTACAATGACATGATTATGTAAATCAATTTCTTCACACTTTGACATTTACAATTCACTGTACATTAATGAGATAAGGATTAATACTATAAAGGGCAAGACACAGTCGCATAAAAATGATTGCATGTGATGTGTAAAATGGTTACTTAGAATTATCCTTAGGCAATACACATACACCTGCACTTATGTGATAAGATTTCTCTTAAGATATACAATTCCGTAGTGCATTATTTTAATATATCTCGTAAAATTGAACCGGTGTTAACAATATAAGTGCCTGATAAATATTTTTAAGACTTGATAACAAGAAATAAATTTTTCTGGTCTTTCTATAAATGTAATATGCATGTATTTACACAAAAATCTACTGAAAGATTTTCTCCAAATGAATATGAAACTGTATTAAAATTCGTTACCGAATTTGGAAGTAGGTACTAGCTTACTAAGGGTACTAAGCAAACGTAGAAAGTGACTTTCATTTATACTAATTACTGATATTAAAATCAAGGTATATATTTTGTTATTACTGATTATCTGTTATAAAACAACGCATAATGCCATTTAGTCTGGGTTATATTAATATTTTGTATTGTACTGTAAGCACGTATAATATGTAGCTGAGACCTTGTTTTAGATTAAGTATTATATCAATTATATTTCATTTATTTCAAATGTTTTAAGAGTCTAATTTAAATGAATAAACAAAGAGACAAACAAAATTTCTAGGACATCCTTTACCCATTCAATTGTTCTCGGAACATTGAATTTACTATTTCATAACTAATTATACTTATGCATCTGCTTTAACATTTCCATTTAAAAATTAAAATAGTAAATATATTCGTGTCATTTGGGTGTATAATTTATCGCTCATCTGATTTCCGAAGTAATAAAATATTCATAAGGTGATAAAAATCCCTGTGTTTCTGAGAAGAGGAAAAAGTGCCGTGTCATGTTGCTCCGAGTGGCTATATCAATGAGTTAGTTTTTTTTTTATTTCAAGGCTAATTTATTAACTAAAGTATTTTCTGTGTGTATAGTATTTTATATAATATAAATGTTATAATATTTATAGTATAAATTTCTATAATAAATCATTCGAAGGGATAAAGTACTATATGTAAACGATAGAATGTATTAAATAATAATATATACATATAATAAGAATGTAAATCTAACCTTTTTTTTGCGATTTTCGTGAAAAAAATTGTTGCAGGTGTCTGGGAATAAGTAATAGAATACATTCCAATCATTTTTAGGAATGTCTGTCTATCTGTCTGTCAGTCTGTATGAACACGCATCACTGCTAAAGTACTAGGATCACAATAAAACCTCATATAAAAAAATCATAAAGCATATCCTCGGGAGTAACTTAGTCTTTGTTTCATTAAAATCGGTCCACTCTATAAAAAGTTATTGTAATTTTAATGACGACGCGACTTAAGTATGAGAGAAAAGTAGATAAGCGAATGGACTAAATACGTTCAGATGACTTTATTAATCATTGTTTTGTACATCAGGTTCCACGTGGACGAAGTCGCGCGCACTGCTAGTTTAAAATTAAATAATAATTTATCCATAAACTACTAGATAGTAAATACGATACAATGCAAAAATATTAACGCGTATAATTATATACACGTACATATAACGTATACACCTATGTATATACATATATACGTACATATTCATGCGGTACGGGCCTTCTAATTTACCTCTATACGCCTAGAATGAAGGATGCTAAATCAAAGGAAGAGGGAATACACTAGATTGTTCTGGGATTAATGTTATTTTGACAGTTCTCAGGGCTTGTTATATTAAATGGAATTGTATAAAATAACATCTTATAGTTACATTATGAAAGTCTATTAGTATTATTGATGTAATAATATTAAATTATTATTATTAAAGAGTATTTCAATAATTATAAATTAAATTTATTAGACAAAAATCAATATCAAGAAGAAGGCGTAAGAATGAAACAAAAATAAACTAAAAGTCATACGCATTTATCTACCCATCCCTCGCAGGGCCGATAATTGAGACGTCATTTTTTTCTAAAGCCTCTGTCTACTCGAAACGGCTTTTTGAATATTTATAACACGAGCGGACCGTAATTTAAGTTAACTTCTAGTTATCTTGCTTTTATCTATCTCCGTTCGTTTCGGCTCGTAATAACAACGGATGATAGTGAATGCCACGATAGTTCTTGTTTGGAATTAAAATGAGAGTTGTAGATAAATGAAAATAAATCCTTCTTGACGTGTGACCTTTGCTAAGCCGAGTATAAAATTGATATTATTTATACATTATCATCCTTTTTTTACATTTGAACATTTAGTGAGTTAAAATGAAAGTTACTTGAAAATGACAATTTTATTATTGCTATTGTCATCTATATGTTAATTATAATTTGAAGATGCGTAAAATTGTAATGAATATTTCCTAAACTAATATATGTTTTGTTTTTATTTCACAATAAAATATTAAAATGTATTTCCACCTTAGTACTTTTTTTTAAAAATGTAATTAATAAGTGTGATTTCTGTGATTGTAAAGTATATAATTAATTTTTATCTACAACGAAATTCAAATGTTATGTATTAATCTTATTCTTATTTATATTGACATTTGTGTGTTTGTTTGTTTTGAAGCTTTTTTAAAATACTTTATAGGTTTTAGCGGTTGACCACAATATCATCTGATGTTATAATTATGACAATGTGATCTAAAATGGTAAACACGCCTAATCTAGAGGGGATTGGCTTTCAACTGCAGCTGCTGGAACACACAAACATGTTCTTGGCGATACATTTTCAACTACAGTGCGGGAGGTAGCCAGGCGGAAACCCGGAGAAAAACCCCTATAACCATGCTATGCCTGCACCACGCTTTCACACCATGACTACTCAATCGATCATCATGAAGTTCACGCTGTCAGCGGTACACTGAAAAAGACAGGGTACATTTCATCTAGAAAAAAGTACTGTATCCCGTGCGACAGGTCGAATCTACATTAATGCGAGCAAAGCCACGAGTATAAGTTAATCTTCTTTTTTTTTGTTTTATTATGTCAAAAGGAGGCAAACGAACAGGTGGGTCACCTGATGTTAAGTGATCACCACCGTCCATATACACTAGCAATAACAGAGTCGCAAGTGCGTTCCTAGCCTCTGTATGGGGAGGGGTAGGGGGGGAAGGGTAGGGAAAGGAGAAAGGAGAAAGGGGAAGGGAAAGGGGAAAGGAGGTGGGCCTCTTCTATACATATAATAAGAATGTAAATGTAACATGTCTGTACTTTTTAGATTTTTATGAAAAAACAATGTCGCAGGTGTCTTGAAATAAGTATTAATATACATTTCAACTATTTTTAGAAATATCTGTCTCTCTGTCTGTTTATTTGAACACACATCACAGCTAAAGTGCTGCGTTTACGATATAACCTCAATCAACCAAGAATATCACAAAGCATATCCTCTTGTAACATTTAGTCTTGGTTTCATTAAAATCGTCACGATTTATTACTTTAGGTTCCAAGCGGACGGAGTCGCGGGCACAGTTAGTGCTTTATAATACCTAACAAAGTAACAACAAATGATCGACATTTCAAAAGTTTTTTTTTGTCAGCAACTCGTGCTCTGTTTGGTTGACTATTATACGAAAAAAATCCATTGAACTTGGAATAATAAAATACCTTACAACAAATCTCGCGGACAATTCCTACTCAGAGCGTGTTCGCTTTTGTTGAAATTCCACGGGTTTTGTTTCCATGATGTTCATTGTACACTCTGTGCCTTTCATATTCGCTGCGTGTAGGTAATAAATCCGAGGCTTTGTGTCACAAATGGTCCGTGAAATGATCTAACAGCTTCTTTATGTGAATTGTACCGAGCTATTTATTACATATCCTTAAAGCAGATGTTGAAAGTAGAATTCTATAGGGTATTGTTAGTTTATAGATAATTCTTTACCTTATAGAAAACTCCCCGTTCGGTGTTGAAGACCGAGGTAATCAAGTTGTGATTAACAATTCACAGTTTTAAATAAACATATAATTTTTGTATGTATGATAATTTTAATACAGGCCTGCAAAGATTTCTCCTACAAAAAAATCTGCCACGTAATATCTGGTTTTTTTTTGGTTTCTTAGTGATACTAGAGTTAACTAGCAATTTCTGTATTTACACTAATAAAGTTTTATTATTTAATTTATTTCCGATTTTTTTTCTAAACCTCCTGTTTTCGTAAAGACATCATTTGGAAATGGTAATATAAAGGTAGAGAAAAGGGGGAGCGTAATTTGATACGATTCAGTACTCCCTCCTTTGACGTGTTTCATGAGCATAATATTAAGTCACCAAGATTTGTTAGTCCTGATATAGATACAAGTCAGAGAGCCTTGGTTATTTCACAATGATTTAGATGCAGGTAAGAGAGTCGTGGTAATTTCAAAGTCAGTTGAATGTCTTAAGATTAGCAATTGAAAAAATTGTCGAACGATTTATATATACAAAAATATACATATAAGTATATATCTTTTATATTTTTTTCCAACATTTTGTGATAGATGATTAAAAATTGTTGTATGTTTGTTTGTACGTCCGGATTTAACTCAAAACTGCTTATAAAATCTTTATGAAATTTTGTACAAGACACCAAAATTACAAAATATAAAGCCAAATAATTCAAGATTATGAATAAAATATAAAATCCACTACATAATATTCCAAGGGAGTTTTTGGCGGAGTTTTAGTCTATCATGTAGTGGATTTTATTTTTTATTCATAATCTTGTGTTACTTGACTCTATATTGTGCAAAATTGGTGGTGTTTTATATGTAATATAGTTTGTTTATTGTGCATAACTGAAGTGAATAAAAATAATACCACGGAGCATGAATTGTGAGATTTCATAAAAATTCCCTGGAAAGTTGTAACAATGGAGGCACCATCTTGTTAGAACATTAAAATTGACATTGAGATGATTGCGCGACACTAACATGTAATAATATTAACTACTCGACAATGGCAGTAATAATTTAAAAGATTGGTTGCCAAAGATAAAGTAAAACAAAATATTCCAAGATCCCGCCAAAAACTCTACGTGGTGTTACTAGACTTAATATAAAAAAATATGGAGTGTAGTTGTAACCACAGAGTACGTTATATGTTGTAACAAGTAGTATCTCCATAGTATGGTAGTCCGGTGAAGCTGTTAAGACCTTGCTTGCTCAATAGCGTAGTCAGTTCGAAAAAAAATAATCATAGAATATTCAGAAAGCGGCCATATAATAGAATACACTAATGTATTTAAGTTTCATATGAAAAAGAAAGCACATTTTTTAATAATAGAATAGAATTATAAAATAACCAATAAAGGCGTCGCGCTGTTTTTAAAAAAAAAACTTCTAAAGTGACGTTCTCAAGTTCCAAACAAAATTATCTACAAAATGTATGATTAAATAGTTTTAACTTCACGGCTTTGTTATTTTACCTTTCATTTACTGAACTATTATAAATTTACTGTAATATTAAACATAACTATTTTTTGGACATACTTTACTTTGTCTACTACCGTTCATTTTAAGCCATACTCTTGTGCTTATTAGCGCCGTGATTCTGTTCATTTATTGAATCTTATGCATATAAGTTTATATGAGATAGCTCTCTTTACCTGTTTTCTAAATATACTTATCAATCTCTCTTTGTTGTTTATCTATTAAATGAAATCATATCCTTTTTACAAGTGACGCGCACTTAAAAATTGCTGAACAATTTAAAAGCAGTTTTCAAAAGAATATGAGATTGAACTGAAAAATAATTTATATATTTATTATGTGGATTAAGCAGAAATAATAAGTTTAGAATTTACAAAATATATATAAGATACTTTTAAAGAGGATAAGACATGTAGTTTTCGTAAGGAATAAATTTTTTTTTGTCTAAGTCACTTACACGTAAAAGGAATAGTCGATACTAGCCAATAAGCACATAAATATAACAGATATTTTTAAATTTTATTTGTAGTTGTATTGTAAATTTACAGTGTTACTGATTTATTAGCGACTAGTAAAGAATATAAAGTATGTGAGTAGTTTGAATACACAAACTTACAAATAATTGAGTATTCGCTTAATCTTGTATTGATCCTATTTATTCTTCTTTAATCTGTGAAAAAATAATAAAAGAAATAAACCCTTATTACAATGTATGACTAAAATATTGATTTTAGAAATTATGATTATAATTTTAAAAATATTATATCGATTTATAATGAATTACATTGATGAATTACATTTACATTAATGAATTACATTGAATCACTTCTGTATCTTTTAAATTTCATCTGGCAATATTGGCATTCGTGATTGTCGTCAGTGTTTGACAGATTTGCAAATATATTTTTCAATTTGCCTATTATAGAAAAAGTGAAGTGAGTGTGTTTTTATCATCTGGCTATTTATTTAGTTGTAAGCGGAGATATTCACATTGTGAAAAAACAACACAAAATTTTGAATGAGTGTCCAACATTTTTAATGCTTGAGTACGTAGTTATACCATTCATTTACTTTTACTCTTCGATCTAAACTATAAGAAATCATTTCTGTTGTAGACGTACTAGCATAATTTTGTCGATGAAAAATGGTCATACTTATGGGCATATTATTAAATTTGTTCTAATAATAACTTCTCCCAGTGTTATTTGTTTTGAAATACATAACATATGTACTGTGTATATTTTTGATAAATTAAAGTTATGATATCAACATGGCATGTCATAATATATTGCATTTTTTTGGCAAGTTTTGTACTTATGTCCTCTAACTTTGACATTTATCTGTATGCAGGAATTAAGTTTTAAAATTGTTTTTCTCTAAACAGAAACTTTTACTTTCAGGTAAACATAATGTTCAATATTATTGTATGATTATAGTATATTGTGGAAAAAACAAACAATATAAAAATGAGTGCAGGAAATCCACAAGCAATGAACAATTTGCCACCAGGTGTAAATCCTGAAAACAATTTATTACCAGGTGGACCTATTATTAATCCAGCTATGAATCGTAATAGAAATAATAATCAGAACCCTCTATTTAATGTGCGGGAAAGGTTATTCCATGCTTTGTTTTTTAAGTTTGCCGTGGCTTATGCCCGTACATTTCCAAGACCTGTTAGAAGGTTTTTTGAGTTCCTTGTACTATTAAAAGCATTGGTTGCATTCTTTGTACTCGCATATATACATATAGTGTTTTCGAGGGCACCAACTACATGCCTTAACCATGTTAAAAATTCATGGCCTAGAGATGGTATACTGAGGGTTGAGATACTTCGAAATCCTGTACAGGACTATACAATTGAGCAAAGTTATGCAAAGGAACGTAAACTAAAGAAAGAACTTAATTCTATGCTCGGAATGTTGGCTACAGAAGGGTGAGTCATATGAAATAATTTTGCTTAATCCAGTTATTAAAACTAACTCTAAAGTAAATGATCAAGCATTTGTGTATATATGTTTCATTTTTGTTATAAAGAATATGTAATCTATACATATAATAAGAACGCAAAACTAACACATTTGTACTTTTTAAATTCTTGTGAAAAAAACGTCTGTTTGTTTTTTTGAACACACATCACTGCTAAAGTACTGCTTTCATGATAAAACCTCACAGATACAATCGTAAAGCATATCCTCGAGTAACATTTGGTCTCAATATTTTTTAAATCGGTCCAATCTATCAAAAGTTATTGTAATATAAATGAGGACTGACTTAAATATGAGAGAAATGTAGATAACTAAATAAACTTAATACATTCAGATGATTTTATTAGTCACTGTTTGTGAAGTGAAACTTTTAATTCGTCTTCCAACAAGGTTGCCTTAAACGTTTAATGCTACCATGAAGGGGGTATGAAAGTAAAGTTGCCTTAAATGTTCACTGGGGAGGGGAATAGAAAGAGACAGAGCGAGAAAAATAATCAAACATTTTGTATCTTAGTTTAGTTATCATACTCCCATTGTGAATGTTATAGATTTAGATATTTCTCCACTCGAAAATGAAAATTAAAAGATGCGATCAATAGTGAATTGTAAGCAATGTTAATAAAGTTTGTCTTAAAGAAACAATATTATTTCTCTAAAAATCAATTTCTACTCCTTCCTATTTTCATTTTCACATTATGAAGTTTCACTTCTCCCTTCTACACTATTTTTTTTACATTAGGTTCTATGGTAATGGAGTCTCCAGCACAGCTAGTTACATATAATAATTTTCGAATAAATTTATTATCATTAATCATTATATTTTGCAACTGATCAAATTGTAAGGTTAGCTTGATTTGATTTAAATTTATTATTAGGAACTGTGCAATACTCTAAATTCTTTTTATTTTCTATATGTGAGGAAATAATCTTAAAATATAATATTATTGATATCTAACTGTATATATAAAATATATGTATTTATTATTACAGGTTTATAAATATAGAGTCTTCTTCCAGTGACAGCATAGATAATGATGAATACCTTCGTGATGGTACAGATTATGGTAACATCACTAGAATTCATGAAGAAAGTGAGGGAGATATACCTATAGATAAAGTTATAGAAACTGCATATATTGACAACAGATTAGAAAGTGATGTGAATGGAATAAATGATGTGGAGAAAGATGTTAACGCTACTATAGTTTCTGGTGAGGATATGGAGCCATCTACATCTATTTGGCAGGGAATTATGGGCCTTCTTGAAGATATCGATCGGGATCCTAGATCTATTGATGTGAGTGTTGTTTATGATCTTTTTATGATTCAGTATAGTATACTTTTTTGTATGAAAAGGAGGCAAACGAACAGTTGGGTCACCTGATCTTAAGTGATCACCACCGTCCATAGACACTAGTAACACCAGGGGAGTCATCAGTGCGTTGCCAGCCTGTGTTTGGCGGAGGGGTAGAGAAAGGGGAAAGGAGATGGGCCTCCGGCGCTCTCACTCACCGGACGAAACGCAATAATGCACTGTTACTTTATGTCGGTGTTCTGTAAGAGGGTGGTACTACCCCAGGCGAGCCGACCCATTCATGCTGAAACTAGTAATAGCTACAGCTACACTAAAAGCTAAAAAATCTAAAGTTAAAGCTAGCTAAAAAATCGGACTAAATTACAGGTTTTTCTAACCTTCACGTATGTTGGTTGATCAATTTTTATTATTTTGCTCTTTTAGGTATTGCATCACTGTATTGACATCACTCATACTAAGGCTTAGTATTTATCTTTACAGTGAATGTACATATTAGTAATAATACTGATTTTGAATCAATATTTGCATATAGTATCTATATATATATATTTTTATTACTAGTCTATCTATCTATCTATACTCATATTGCTTTTAAACATAAAATAGAATAAAAATTATTAAAAAGAATTACAATAGTAAAGTAAAAACTCACTATTTTGTACTGACTATCAACATTGCCTATACCACGTTAAGTTAACATGATTTTGGTATTAATTTAATTTATAATTAATCTTTTCAGGATTCTATAGACGAGTCCAATGCTAATGATTCTTCAAAAGGTAAGTAAACCATTTTTTAAGAATATACAATAATTGAATCCACTTCTTTGTTTATGATTGACTTATATTTTTTAACAAGTATAAATACTATATTTTTAATTTTTATGAGCTCTAATTTTACAGCTTCCCCAACATATAATATGATTTTTTTTTCAAATATTTTTGTATAAAGAAACTTTATCAAAAGAATTTGTAAATACAAAATTATGTAAAATATGCCTATTATGTTTATTAATTACAGTTTCATTGTCTTTTTTAAAATATAGTGCAGATTATTACTACGATTTTTAATATGATATTTGGAATTCATAAGTGTATTTATTATATTCTAACAAACTATTTCCTACAAGTCATCATGATATGGCATTTTTATGATTTATTATTAGAATTTCCATGATGTTTTTGTATAAATAGATTACATATATACTACACATATTACACTACTAATACATATTACACAATATATATATATTATATATATATATAATAATAATCATAAATATAGTGGTACAATAAAATAATCCCAAGGAGGGTTGATGTCAGGCAGGCGGCCGATCGTAAAATTAAGCCAAATCATATACCACAACATGAGAAACATGTTGTACCGACCCTACTTATGTGGGATAAGGGTAAGAAGAAGAAGATTACATCAACAATAACTAGATAAAGGGTCATGTACAAAATCGATGCTAAAAATTGTACGCGTAAATATATACTTATGTGTAGCTATTTGTTTACTAAGAAAGGGAGAAAAAAGTTTTAAAACAGTTTTAAGTTGAAACTAATTACAACCATAACACCTAGTAATAAAGTCACAAATGTTCAAAATATTATCTAATACTTACGATAAAACGAGCAAAGGAATAAATTATTTCCTTAGTGTGAATTCAACCTTAACACGTAATGAATAAAATACGTTTTCCCGTTATTGTGCATGTTTGTGAGGGGCCAGGCCAAACATTTGTATCACAGGTTTAAAATTGGTAATTTTGTTCAAAATTTGATATTATTTGTTAGTTTAAAGCTTAAAATATAACTTATTCAACGTGTATTTAGCGAAAATAAGATACTCCGGCCGTTAAATTGCTTTTTCGGGTATTATTTTTGCATCTTTTGAATACACTGTGGCGTGTGAAACGTGCTTACATTGGCTGTGTTCATACAAACTAAACAAAATAAAAACTTACATTTCAAGTGAGCTGTTATTTACCGAGACGTATATTTCGCTCCCACCTGATATCTAGTTATTGTTGATCGAAGATAAATAGTCTTCATTTTGCTTTGTTGAATATATGCTTAAGTAAATTCAAATAAGTAATATATAACATATACAACATTATTTAACTTTACATTGCAGATGAAGACTACATTCTTGAATATTCATTGGAATATGGGTTCTTACGGTTGTCACCGAGTGCACGGCTTCGTCTAAAAATCCCAGTGAAGATAGTGACCCTGGATCCCGAACGTGACGAATGTTTTGGTGATCCATTCTCACGTTTCGTTTTGGATGAATTTCTTGGGTATGATGACCTGCTCATGGCGTCCATTAAATCCTTGGCTGAACAAGAAGACAATAAGGGTTATTTGAGGTAAACATTTACATTAAATATACTTTTTAAACATTTTATTCATTATTATATACTTAAAGTAATTGTTAGTTTGAAAATATTTTTATCTATAATAATATTATAAAGAGGTACAGTTTGTGAGGTTGTAGGGTATAATATCAGGAACTACTGGTCCGATTTGAATAATTCTTTCAGTGTTATATAGTTCATTAATCGAGAATGGTTATACCATCACGGTAAGGCCAATAGGAGTGGAGCCCAAATGAAAAATGTTTCAAAATCAAGATTTTTTTGTTTAATGCTTCTGCTGTGTGTCAGCGCTAGACCAGAGTAGTAACTATTACTATGCGGACGAAGTCGCGTGCAGTGCAATCTATATACTAATATTATAAAGAGGTGAGGTGACGTTGTAGGGGGTAATCTCAGGAACTACTAAACCGATTTTGAAAATTCTTTTACCAATAGAATGTCACGATATTAGTGAGTGTATATATCTACTATACGCTAAGAGCAATAGGAGCGGAGCAACAATGAAAAATGTTTTAAAATCGGGGTATTTTTTCCTTTTGAGAGCTTCCGCTGCGTCTTAACCCAAAATAACTATTCCACGCGTACGAAGCCACGGGCAGAAGTTATTAACTAATTATATTATCTATACTAATATGATAAAGAGGTAAAGTTTGTGAGGTTGTAGGGGGTAATATCTGGGGAGTTTGAGAAAAAATAGTCGAACGAAAACGTTTCTTACGAACGATGAGAGATATATGATTGAGTTCTAGAAAAAAGTTGTAGCTTGATAATGCCTATTATCGCCTAACGAACTGAGCACGGGTCGGCTAGTATTTATATAGAATGGTGAGAATGGTGAGTGAGAGAGAGAAAATGCTGAGTGGATAATCAATTTCTTACATTTTCTGGCATAAAAATGGCTGTAAATTCATTAAACATTGGTCGGATAATTTTTTTTTATCAGTCAATTCTTTTTTTCCTTCTTTTGGCGGTTTGCTCGAAAAATTATGAGAACATTTTTTTTTTCAAAAACTACTTTGACGGCTTCTACTGGTGAACCAGTGCGAGTTACACAAAAAAATACTAAGACTATTTTAAAGAGCGTGAAATTCCCCACAAGTCAAACCGATTTGCAATATTGTAAAAGCTGGGTAAGCATTAGTAATTTGAAAAAAAAAAAAAGATTTTTTTACATGCATTTTGAATGGTAAAACTTTAAATTTAAATTGTAAGTACTTAAAATTAATTTTAAGAGCTCAAACTTGGTGAGATTATTTTTTTCTATATGGAGAACAATATTTTGCATGAGCAAGGAAAAAAAATTTTTTTGCGGAAATGAACCACCCTAATTTATATATATATATATATAGTCTGTATATGTATGATAATGGTACCCTAATATTTTGCACACTAAAACATTTCCATAAGCTGGTAGACAATCTCAGTAAAATAATTGTAAATATTAGTCAAGTACTTACAATAAAATTGGGCAAATATCAACATATTATCATGTAAAAAGAAAACCTTCCATTTTTATTTTTTAAGATACAGGTTGAACTTACAGCTAACAAAATTGAATAATATAATATAAGTAATAAGATAAATATGGCCATTTACAAGTTCACACAGATATAATTGATGTAGGGTTAAACAAACTGCAGTTTGTATGGTCATTAGCATTGGATTAAGTGTTATGTGATATGTCAGTTAGATATTATCTTAACTATAGCAAATTGATTTATAGTACTTGATATGCGCAACAAAATAAATGTGATATTCAAATTTAATTACTATTCTTGAAGACACATATTTCTGCTCTCAGTTAGGACCACATTTTACATTATATGTATAATAAATATCATCCAATTTTTAATGAATGTCTCTAGCGTTACAGTTTAGAACTGATACCTGCGATCCATATATATATATGTGTGTGTGTGTGTGTCTATAGAGTGGTGCAACGTAGGTTGAATACCAGTTTCTAATCATTTATATTTTATATGTATAATAAAAATATGTTTAATGTTGATCTACTTTTAAAAGTTATCTTATTTATCATAGAAATAAAAAAAAATATTTACTTAAAACAAAGCAGAGTATAAAAGTAAAATGAATAACAAATTATTTCATTTTTATAACGAGATATATATTAATTTTAATGAAATAATATTAGAGTACAGCAAATATAAATAGCAAGTACCTAAAATTGCGTAACAACGCCATCTAGTTATATTTGCCATAACATAAAATTACATAATAAAATCTTCGAATTACATATCACAAAGTGAAAAGACCGTGTTTATAACTGTTTGTTATTACGATAGTGTTGTATCATATATGAAATACAACCACCAGCCTGTTAGTATGTAGGGTAGAAGTAACTTTTTTTTTTTTTTTTCGAACTGACTACGATATTGACCATGCAAGGTCTTAACAGCTTCACCGGACTACATGGGTAGAAGTAACGAGAACAGTCTTATATAGGTGTAATGTTGAAAGTGTCCAGCTTTAAGCATTAAATAACAGTTCCAAAACCCTCCAAATTGGCGCCAGCGTAGGGAAAGATTACGGATAGTCTGAAATAGTTTTGTAAATATAACCTAAAATAACTGTTAGAAAACTTGGAGCATTATAGAATATTTGTGAATTTAAAAGTGATTTCTGAGTATTTACTGTTACAAAACTCTTTTTAAAATAATTCAACAATAATGAATCTTGTTGCTACTGTAGCGCCACTAATTTAACATATTTTGGCGGACACTTTTTCTTGCACAGAGATGGATCTCTTTACTTATACACTGTTAGTCAAGGGACTTGATATAAAGTAATACAAACATTTTGTTGACAGGAATGTGATCACCGGGGAACATTATCGCTTTGTCTCTATGCTGACAGCCCGAAGCTCTTATATAGCAGCCTTTTTCATAATGCTGGTCTTTGTGAGTATCATATAGATTAATATGTGAGGCCTAAACTTTGTATCCCTTTTTAACGGAATTGGGCGAACGGATGAACGTGAAATTTGGCATAGTTAAAGTTTATATGGAGGAGAAGTGCAGAAAGCTATTTATTTTATATAAGATGCATTAGAAGTACATTAAATTAATTAAAATATGCATTACTCACACTACTGCTTCATATTTAAACAACATATACACACATGTAAATAAAAAGACATTTTGACATCTGTCAATAAAGGACTTCAAAAAAGGTTGTGAAGGAGGTTGCTATGCTCGACTGTATGTATTATTTTACTCTTACGTTCCAATTACCCTTTTTCATTCTACATTCTACAATGATATTATAACATAATACCCTTTGACCAATGATATTATAACATAATACCCTTTGACAAAAGAACCCTAATAAAATTCAAACTTTAAAAAATCAATGAACTATGGTCGAATGTCGACCACTGGGCGCCTACTAGTATATTAATAATATTCTAATAAAGCTTAGTGCATATGCAGATAATCCCACTCCATGAATATTAAAAAAGTATTTTGTAGGTTGAATTGAATGTTCTAGATTTCGTTGATCTTTTAAACATTTTATATGTCATATGAAATTTTTAAAACTTATCTACATTGTTACGAAGCTGTGATACAGTTGTTTTTCCTGTGATAATATGTAAATTAAATGTTATTTGGTAACGTATTAGGTTATTTGTGTATAGTCCGCGTAAAACTTTTTAACCGTTCTGATGTAGATGTGCAGAACACAAATTTTGGTATCAAAGGGACACAGATGAGGTGAAAGGGGAGCAGGCTCGCCCGCGCGCGTACCTCACCCCCTATTGCACTCACATTGACGCATGTGTCATCTCGTTGCAGTACAGTCGTATTCAGAATGGTTTTGTTATTGTTATTTACGTTTTCTTTTTCTTGTTTATTATTTGTTATTATTAGACGACCCATCTACTTAAAAAATAATGTTTCTATGGAAGGCGTTGTTTATTACAAATTATTTATTTATTATGAAAGTATTTTATATACAATAACACGCATAATACCTGCACAATATATGCTACAAGATATATCCCACAGATAGAAACAAATACTGCATAAAAGGAAGAAAAGTCATGCAAATAAAGTACGCGATCGCCCAAAACTCATCAACTAGGTGATTAAATGTTATTTGGATTTAATTATAACTTACAAACACATTATGTGGCGAACTGTTGAATGTTCTAGTTTTTGTCTATTACTTTATTATTCAGTTTTTATTGTTATTTTATTACCCCAGTAATGATTTATTTTTTATTAACTGTTCATTTTTATCTCTAATTCTTTGCAACTGCTCAATTCATATAAATAGGTTTTCGTAAATTACTAGTCAAACCCTTTACAGGACGACACAATCGGAATCAAACTTTCATTTCATATAACAAATCTTCTGAAAGTAGCAACATGGTCGTTATATTGCTACATTTCTCATTACTTAATGTAATAGACAAATATCTACTTGAATCATAATTTATAAAAACCTAATATAATATACGTATAGTATCGAGACAACTTAAAGATTAATAAATGTAAATCTTAAATTCCTATAATAATATTTTGAATTAGTTTTGTATTAACCTCTTGACTGTACCAACTTCAAGCTATATTCAGAGCGGCCAAAAACTATGACTATGACTATATATATAACTATATATAGTGGGCACTATATAATGATATCTATAACAAACTTCATTTTTTTTCTTTTTTTATCGAAAGTTTGTTCAAAAAGAATATGCCAACCCTATACACACAACAAACAAATGTCATACAGAAGAAACTAAAATGGGTAGCTCGCCCGGGGTAGTACCACCCTCTCACAGAAAACCGACGTGAAGTAACAGTGCTTGCATTGTTGCGTTTCGTCCGGTCAGTGAGAGCGCCGGAGGCTCACCTCCTTTCCCCCTTTCCCTTCCCCTTTCTCCTTTCCCTATCCCTCCCCCATACACAGGCTGGCAACGCACTTGCGACTCCCCTGGTATTGCTAGTGTCTATGGACGGTGGTGATCACTTAACATCAGGTGACCCATCTGATCGTTTGCCTCCTTTTGACATAAAAAAAACCCAAAAAAATGAATTAAAAAACAGGGACGGCTCGTCCGGGGTAGTAACACCATCTCATAGAAAACTGACGTTAAGTAACAGTGCCTTCATTGTTGCTTTTCGTTCGGTAAGTGTGAGCGCCGGCCCAGGCCCACCTCCGCTGGCCCCTCTTCCCTCCACTCCCTTCTCCTCTCCCCCTCCTCCAAATACAGGCTGGCAACGCACTTGGTATTGCAAGTGTCTATGGAGGGTGGTGATCACTTAACATGAACCTGCTTGTTTGCCTCCTACTAAAAAAATAAAAATATGGAACCTTTCATTAAGTGAAATTTTGTGTTATTTTTATACGTGAATAGAAGTGTTTTATTGTTTAACAACCTTCAATTTGAACGTTTAATTGATAAATGTAGCAGATTCCCAGTATCCTGACATATTCAAGAAAGGGGTCCCGAATAATAAATAATAAGAATTATTTTTAGATATAGGTGCTCTTGATCATGTTTAAACAATTGTAGAACCCAAATCAGTCTATATTAAGAGTAAGAACAATTTCTAACTGGAATTAGCAAACTCGGAACCCTTTACATTTCTTTAAATGAATTAAATCATATATAACTGCTAATGTTTAATTTATATAATGGTAACATTTAACTTTAATTTATTGTGTGACATATATAACTTTTTACATATTATAAAAAGGAGCAAACGCCATCTATTATGCAGCACCTGAAGCAACTGTACAACAATTTAGCTTTGTTTTAGCTAAAAATATGACGA
The DNA here is from genome assembly GCA_015888305.1 of Antheraea pernyi. Lineage (NCBI taxonomy): Eukaryota > Metazoa > Arthropoda > Insecta > Lepidoptera > Saturniidae > Antheraea > Antheraea pernyi. The sequence goes on along the minus strand of MNPI01013543.1, from coordinate 30,147 downwards.
CATTTTTATATCGTTTTAAGCCTTTTCGGAAAACGCCATCTATTATGCAGCAGCTGAAGCAACTGTAGAACAATTTAGCTTTGTTTTAGTTAAAAAATATGACGACATTTTTCGTTTTCGTTTTCAAATAAAATATAGAATATTATTTACAGGATATTCTAGCATTTTATCAAAAAAGTTATATTGGGTATTTATTATTAAAAACAATTGAACGCTATAAAAACCGGTAAAATGTAAGTTTTTTTTACGAAACTTAAATTTTTATTAATTATATTGTTATACTTGAACTTGTAATGGTCCAATAATTAGTAAACTAAGGGCTTTTAAATTAAACGTGTAATAGGGGGGTGTAGAGAAGAAATGGCGTTAGAATAAAGATAATTAGTACTTGATAATCTTTAAATTACACTTGAAATTACTAGGGTTATATACTTTTTAATGATATTTAATTGTGTTATGTACCAGATAATGTCAAATTATAGTACCATTACAAAATTAAAATAATGTATTGTACAAATAATGTAGTACTTTAAAATCTAGCGAATATTACTCCCATTACTATACAGATTATTATTTCCATTACCTGCTTATTCTTATGTCAACATATCTTTTGTAGTCTAAATTCTTCATTAGGTTTAGGTTAAAAACCACATCTAACACTGATAATTTATGATAGTATTGTATTGTAGACTATACATTTGTATCAAACTAAGACTTTTTTATTCAGTAAAGCCGTAAACCTCATTAAGTTTCCATAATTTAATCAGGTAGCTTGTTTTTTTTGTAAATATCATATGAGGCAAACGAACATGCGTGTCACCTGATGTTAAGTGATTACCGCCGTCCATAGACACTTGCAACATCAGGAGAGTCGCAAGTGCGTTGCCAGCCTGTTTGGGGTGAGGGGAGAGAGAGAGGTCATTAGTAACACCCCGATAAAGTCAATAGCGCGGTATCGCAGGTCAATAGTGGTTCCCCGGGTGGCGTTGTAGTCTCGCCTCTCGGGTGTGTCACGGTACCGGACGTAGACATAAACATATCATTAGGTTTTTTTGATTACCCCCTGTAGCAAATTTAAAGACTTATTCACGTCAAAAAAGAACTCGATTTTCTTACGTCATGTTCTATGTACGTTTTTTTTTTGCAACTCCATTATAAGTTTATATAGAATGTTTTGGTAATAGTGCCATCTGTTGGCGGATAGCAGAACTATGTCTTCACTATACTTATATTTTTCCTTACAGAATTTGTTTTCTATCGACAGAGTTATTTATATTTCATAATTGTTCTGTACGCGTGGCTGGCAGTGAAATCTTTCTAAACGATTGGATCTATTTTGATGAAATATTTGGTGTTCGTTTGATTGGGTCGTTGCTTGGTTAGGTTCAATATTTCACCCGATAGGTGGCTCTGTGGTCTAATTCCAGGATTTTTTTATCGGGACAGGACAACGTCTGCCGGAGGCTTTAGTTTTATCTATTTAATACTTTGATAACATTTATTCATTTCGATAAAATCCATGACTCCTTGTAGTTATTCACTTTTCAATCTCAAATTCTTAAATGTGAGAACCAATACGGTAGGAACAATTAGTACACAGGAAAGTCAATCATGCTTCTCGTTCGGCTGTGCAGCTGTCTTGACAAATTATACGTGGAAAAAGGAAAGACTTGTCAACAACTAATTTCTTAAAAATGAAACCGTTACTTTTTATTTTTATTCAGTCTTAATAAAAAATGATTATATTTATATTACGGTTTGTTTAAGAATGTATGGTCCTTATTGAAATGTCTATATTGGCATTTGAAATTTTATTTTTTTATGTTACTTGTCCAAAATAATTTCAAACTTTCTTTAAGCTTACGTGTTAATACCTCTGGTAACACTAGAATACCATATGTGAAAATTACGCTTGTGTTGATTTAATTATAGAACTATTTTTCATATTTAGTGTTTGTTAAGTTTTTTTTTTATGTCATAGGTGGCAAACGAACATGTGGGTCAACTGATGTTATATGATCACCACCGTCCATAGACACTAACAACACCAGAGGAGTAGCAAGTGCGTTGCCACTCTTTGGGGGGAAGGATTAGGGGAGGGAGAGGGACAGGGCAGAGAAGAGGGGAGGGGAGGTGGGCCTCCGGCGCTCTCACTGACCGAACGAAACGCAACAATGCAGGCAATGTTACTTCACGGCGGTTTTCTGTGAGAGGGTGCTGCTACTCCCCCGGACGAGCCGACCCATTCATGCTGGAACCAGTAATAGTTTCGGCGTGGCTCTACCACCATAAAATTTATAGAATTAGGTAATTACGCACTTACATTACACTGTTCTTAAAAAAAAAAGTATAGGATGAAATTTTCTTTTATAGTTAAGCGAAATATCGGAAATATAAAAAGCATTAGGTTCCAGAAATAATAAAAGTGGGCTTAATGCACTAAAAGGAAAACAGCCTAGAAATCATTCTGCCCATGCAAATTTATTCATATTACATCTAGGGAAAGTTATTTAATTTAAAACATCATTTTTTTTATAATTTCAAATATCTAAGAAATGTTAATACGAAAAAGTCATTTTACTGAAATATTATACATAATCTGTGTATAATTTTACTAAAAGAGTAATGCTGTAGATGCTGTGTGTTACACTTGGAAAGCATCAGCAGCATCCACGGCCTATTGGAGTACATCAAAGGCGTACAGTCGTGAAAATAATAATAATATTTTTTTTTAAATCGTAGCACAGCAAAGTGACTGTACTGTGCCTGATGGTGAGCACAGTACAATCCAAAAACAACGGCGACCACCGGTCGCCGCAGTCATGTCGGCCTGCATAAATGTCTTCACGTTACGCTTGAAGGACCCCATATTATAGGAAGGAGGAAAACACTGGCCGGGAGATTGTTCCACAGCTTCACGGTACGGCTGAGATAAGAATTGCGAACTTTTGAGTTCGTGCCCAGATAGGATTTATCGTAAAATCCCGGAAGCCCAGCGCGCGTGGTTCGGGTATGAAAAGAAGAGGAAGGGATTAAATTAAATAGCTCTTCAGAACACTCGTCATGATACAGACGGTAGAACACGCTCAGTGAGGCAATGTCTCTGCGCAACTGAAGCGGCTCTATAAATTTATCTATTTCCTATTCTGTGACTCTCGTTCTGGTTAAAACAAAACTCAAACATTTTTTAATGCCTTAAATCATCATACTAGATGAATTTGCTTCTGAAGTTATTGCAGACACGTTAAAAGAGTTTCATGAAATCTGTGATCCCATAAATTTAAATTCGTCGTCATATACATTAAAGATCACTAGAGTCATACAAACCAAGATAACAACATTTAAGAAAAGAAAATTTGATGTAAAAATGCCGTAATAGTATAATTAAAACTGAATAAAAAACTATTTGGGTAAGAGAGTGTACAAAGATAATAGGGTATACAAAGGTAAGAGCAAAAATTGAAACTGATAATATAAACTACGAAGGCTAAAATTTTTACAAATACTGTAAGTAATGAGGGAACAACACCACATTCCATAAAACCTTTTTTATACTAAAAACTAATCACGATGTCGAAATACGAGAGCCATTAAAAGCCATTCGGTAACTATATTTTCATTTGAGCTAGAAACATAAACCTATTTACAGAATATCTTATTTCTGTATTCTCACTGACACACAGATTTACTGAAACGATTTTTAATGTTAGAAAGATCTGTGATCGTAGGACGTAGATGACATTATGATAATAAAGATGATATAATGTTCGATTCTAGATTTATATAATAGATTTCATAAAAATAATGATGCCGAAAGCTAATTTAGGTATAGAAAATACGCGAGAAATTGTGTATTTCCAAATTTAAAATCGCCATTTACGTGAGACTTTTTTGTCATTTGCAAAAATTAGTCCACAGAAATGGAATTTAGTAATCTGAAAACGAGAAACTGAAATCTCTCACGTACGCTATATTATCTATATGTAGGTTATTTAAAAAAATAAAATGTTTATTTAACAAAATTTAGCTTAACTTAGTTGCATAATTGTTTTGAACCAAAACTAGAAGTGAAACCGAATATTCTTTCGGATACTTATAAACTTGACGTTTTACGGTTTTTCTTCCTTATATAAGAAAAGTTAACAATTGGTAGTAGAATAAATAAATATACGTTTATAAAGTAAACAAAATAGTATATATTCTATACCTTCAAAAACAGGTTTTCCTCGTTTTAACTTAGTGAAGTTTCTTTATTTTGTATCGTGTAACAAATAGTTTTCATAAGAAAATTTATATTTTTCTATTATTCAAATATAGATAAATATATAATCATGCCAAAAAATAATTTCATACTATTTAACAGTTCAATATTTAATATTGTGTTCGGCCAAAGAAGTTCTTAAGAATATCCAAATATAATAGAAGTAAATACTTATAGTACATATAGTCCGGTATTTTGTATAATCTACTGTAATAAAACTGTGTTTATTCAATTTTTACCGACTTAAAAAAAGGTGGAGGCTATGTGTTCGGCAATATGTCATTGTACACATCGAACTTTCTGCCTTTCATGTACATTACAGATCAATTAATAGGATATCACATTAGGCGCGGTCCCTTCGTATCGCTACTAAAATCAGGACTCTCTTCCCCGACTTACAGTTATTGCTCTTTTACAGCCCTTTCAAACTTTATTACGGTACCAAATTCCACGTCCAGCGGTACACGCTCGCACTATGTAACCGGCTTTATGTTTATTTTACAAAAAATCTTGTAAATCAATAGTCTGTTTCTTATGTATGTCGTGGATTTCCTCGACATTCGTCATTTTAATCATGCACGCGATTTCGGTTCTCATAATAATGGTGTTGTTCTTTCATGAGAACTACGAGCAACATTTTATAAAACCATTTTATTTATTTTAAGTTACCTCTGTTAAATTTTACCATTATTGCTTAAGCCTTAGCGACGGAAGCTTACTAACATTTAGTTAGATGATCATTTTAGAAATACTTCATTCGTTCGTTATAGTCTCGTCAAAATCGGTTCAATTATTATGAATATTAGCGCAGACACAACGGTCAATTAATTTCATTTGCATGTGCAGATTTTGTTTCGATATATTTCAAAATGAACCAAGTCCAATTTTAATTGTTCATTTAAGATATTTAATTTTCCGTTTTTATACACTGTGAATGAAACCTGAATTTTGGCGTTAATAAAATTGTATTAATTAGTTTAAATGATGTTCTTAAAATTTTACATGTATAAAATTTTGGAAATACTGCTTATGAACGGCCACTCATCTGTCGAATAGGTTACTGGGTAAAATACTCGGGTAGACGAAACGTTTCAGCCGAGTCCTCAGGAGTTATGTATAAGGGTAGATAATATATATAATTATATCTTAGATAAGGAATCATCTATAAGTGACTGGCGTAATCTAGGACTGGTTAATGTTAATTATATAGAGTTATTCTTAGAATAACGTTAATTTAATTATGAAGTGGCAAAAGGTAGTCCGGTCTAACAGATATTATATTGTTACTGCTGCCGATAAAACTATTATTAGATACCAGAAATGGATTTATATAAAAAATAACACAAGTACAAACCTCTACACGAAAACTCACACAATAATGAAATATCTCAAGTAATACAATAAATTATAAAAACTCCGAGAAATAGAAATAACGATGTAAATTAGAAAGAACTCACGCAATACAACCTTCCAGAGAGACGACAGACCCAGAATGTTTTTATGACTTTTATAGACTGTGTGACGCTTGACCACTGTCACACCTGATAGAAAGTGAGGACGAGGCCTAGGATGTAACGCGATCACTCACGCACATTCACTCTTTTGAAGATCACTTCATCATACACTTCAGAAAAAACAGACGCAGGCAGCGTATTCCACTCCTTCGCGGTTCTCATAATAAATCACGATGCAAAGCACTTCATCCGGATGAATGGTATAACTATGACTCCTTATATGACTTTTCTCGAACTGACTATGCTATTGACCTAGCAAGGTCTTTACAGTTTCACCGGACTACAACCTTATATGACTCGTCCGACTCGCCTTTTATAGCATTCAACTAATGTACGATCAGCCGATAAGTTCGACCAATGGCGTGTCAGGTCCATAGTACGGACAGTTCTATTACAGTCGTCTGCTAACATTATATAACTGACATCAAAAAACACTGTACTGTTGACTGATGATCGTCAGTATTTAAGGTCTTAGTAAATGAGAATGTTAATATTCAATTTTATTAAAATTGCTTTTCTAACAATTCAATAAACATGTTTTTAATTCCTTTGTATTGATATATATGTAAAATGAAAATTGAATATGCCTTCAAACATTCTACTAACTAACTGCCATTCTGATTACTACGGCAGAATAGATTCTTCTTGAATACTCCTTTTTCCTTTGCATCTCCAGTTTTTGTTAGCATTCACACTCTTCAAACTAGAACCTACTGGCCTGTATGGTAAATGGAAGCTTTATTATATTGACAACTGTTTTAATGGTTTATCAATCTAAAGATCATATAAAAACGGATAGGTCACCAGATAGATAACCACTAGGTCAAATTCAATAAGTTTGAAGGCTTGGCTATTTATTTCGAAAAATTCGTTTAAATTATATACAACACTATTCGTGGTTGTTGAAGTTAACACACTATAAATAACACACACTGAAACGCTATAAATCATATAAAATGACTGAGCTTTTTTCGCATTCCATTATTTATATTGCCCGTTGTTCTGAGCAATTTTTACCTGCCCTTAAAATCTCAAGAGATTTGTCCGTCGACTTTTGTAAGACCGTAATGGAAGTAAATTCTTTTAATTTATAAAAACTTGGCTATCTAATAAAGTTTTTGTGAATTTTGTATGATTTACTTTACGTATTACTACTCTTTGGGTATTAACTTATCTCATAAGTAAATGTATATACTAGTAGTATCCTAACTAATTTTTTGGGGTGTAAAGGGTGTCGAATAACATCTAAGACTTGAGACACCCAAGCCAACCTCACCTGCACGTGGTGCACCCTTCTGAATAACGAACGAGGGTTTTACAGCCTGATTGGGTCGCAACCACCATGCATATGGCGTAAAAGCCCGTCATAGTGATTCGCTTCTGCGGGTCGCGTTTCGGGATCAGCCTGTGCATATCCAGCTTTTCGCAGGCCGGCATGGCAGCGGCGACCGGCGATGGATAATGTGTCACTCGGTGGTCGCCGTTGTTTTTGGATTGTACTGTGCTTACCATCAGGCACAGTGCAGTAATTTTGTCGTGCTACTATAAAAAAAAAAGAAAAGTATATTCGCTACGCTTTCACTCCTTTATTTTTGCACTAACCTTCATGAAGCACACTCATTTCCTGTAGTACAGAAAAAGACATGGGACTTTCATCCATAAGAAAAATTCTCTTACCTATAGACAAATCTACATTAACGGGACTGAAGCCATGGCCAAAAGTTACTAGGCGATATATTATAATATTTGTGGTTCCTACATCATAATCGTTCCTTTGAAACTTTCGCGCCTACTTTATACGTTCATCGATTATTGAAGCTATAGCGAATAGTGCTTCATCAAAGCAACACCATATATCGAAACAATTGAAAAGTTCGGAACAGAAAGGAAACAATAGTGCTTGTTGTTAGTTCAACCGTTTGATCGATTACAACCAGTCGAGCATGTAATAAAAGCCGAAGCCAGCGTATGACCCATTACGCCTCTTAATATTAATGATCGATCCAGGCTCTTTAGGTTTACGGGCACCGTAAAACTAACAGCTAGCCGGTGGCTGGATTACACGCGCTCCATTGCCTCGTCGGACGCTGCAACACACGCTCCGTCGCGTTTCGAAGCTTTTTATACCGTTATAGCTCGATGCAAACGAACTGGATTTGAGCTGTTTTGTTAACATGTTTTTATTTAGTCCAGGAAAAAAAAACAATCTGAGATTAAGTTGCCTTAATTTTAACTCTCTTAAAATACATATTTATTTCGATATATCTTTTATTTCATCACTTTAATCCAGTTCCTTCCTGGAATTAATATGAGCTAGCAAAGAGTGTGTATAAACACATCAAGTCTTTGAATTAAAAACTCTTCAGTTCCATGTGCATATTATTCTATAAATTAGGTCATATATATATGATAATTACGATCAAGTTATAGAGTGTGTTCTATTTTCTAATTTAGAGAAACAGATGGTAGTTTAGTCTAACGATAAATTTGAATTATTTAATGAGTCCGTGCTTTCTATGAAGTTAAATACCGGATGAAACCTATAGGAAAGTAAAGTTTTTTTTTTTTCGAACTGACTACGCTATTGACCAAGCAAGGTCTTAACAGCTTCACCGGACGTAAGGTATTGTTATTGCTCTCTTCGCTAACAGATAAAAGGCATCAGTTCCTTTTCTAGGCTTAGCGTGATATAGTGGGTCTTTAGATACATTATTATTTTAAATTATGATGAAAACAGTAATCTATCACCGATAAAAACTTACTGTCAAATGAAATATTTTAACGTCACGTTTAAAACCAATAATCCGGGGAAGTAATATCCTTACATTTTTCGGAATAAAATCGATTACGATATTATAGTAACGAGGTGAATTAAAGAATAGAACAATATTTTTAGTGAGTTAATAGTCGGAAGTCGGGCCATCTGTTAAAAGTCACATAACTATAAGTAAAGTATATACAGTCAATGCGAGGCCGCTATCAATCTTTTCGCCACATCATTTGCTCCCCGCATCGCTCTGCCGCGATTGAATTTCATTAACGAAACGCTTAGTGCAGATTGAATCCATTTAAGTAACAGTGGCCCCGAGGGCTCAAATGTTACCGTATGCAATAGATATTTAGGGAATATCTACATGTTATTGATGTTATCTACTTCATATGATTTAAACTAGGGGTAAATGGTTTCTTTGGTGCCTTCGGTGGTACCATTGCCGCTCCTCCCGGATGAGTTTGTTCGTATGTTCGTATTAGATATCAATCTATATATCTATACTAATATTACAAAGAGGTAAAGTTTGTGACGTTGTAGGGGGTAATCTCAAGAATTACTATTGGTCCGATTTGAAAAATTCTTTCAGTGTTATATAGCTCATTTATCGAAGAAGGTTATATCACCACTTTAAGACTAAAAGGAGCGCAGCACTAATGAGGAATGTTTCGAAATCGGAGTTTTTTCCCTAGAGAGCTTCCAATGCGCGTAAGCGTTAGCCCAAAGTAACTATTCCACGCGAACGAAGTCGCGGGCAGAGGCTAGTAACAAAATAGTTTAGGCTGGTGATGAAACGATGAAAAATAGTTTCATTTCGCCATGTATGTTCAAACAATTAGTATTGTATATTATAACATTTTTTAGTATATGAATTTCAAGCATTCCTATGCAATGTACATTATTTGACTATTTGGCCTCAGTTAATCACTGAAGGTAAACGCTTAATGGTTGCTCCTATTATATTTGCATCAGTTTGTATTGTCTTTGTATCATTTTTTTTTCTTCTCGAACTGACTACGCTATTGATCTAGCAAGGTCTTAACAGCTTCACCGGACTACTAAGCCGAGCGTTTAAGGCACTCAGCCGATTTTTGTTTGGGCGTCTTTGTATCAAATATATATAGAAGTGACTTTTACGTTTCTGCAGTCGAATTTTGCATAGATGCTACCATTCTTTATTACACTCATTGCATTATATTAGGTTTTAATATGATAAACCTTAAACAATATTTATCTGTAAATATCTATACGAAAACGTTACGGAGATGTTTTGACATGTTTCCCTTGTTGCAGACCGTCTCTATATCAATGTTGCTCCGCTACGCTCATCATCAGATCTTTGTATTTATTGGTAAGTAAATGATAGTTTATTTGTAAATCTAATATATTTGAAAAACGTATATAGATATAACACGTCTTATTGTTTCACGAAAACACAAAGTAATGTATAATTAGGAGTTGGAAAACGAATTCAGTAAAAAAATCCCAAGCAGTGAGCCGGCTCAGCGGCAATCTCTTTGTAATAACAATAATTGCGAATACAGCCCGCGGCCGCGACCCATCCCCCGCCTTCTGAAAAATACAGAAAAATAAAACAGTACGGATTTACGTGCCCGGCAATCTCCACTTTGTTCTGTCGACAATTAGCCGGATAGAGATAATTTGTTTCTGTTCGCGTTTGCCTCGCACCGTCACTTAGTGTTTCAATACGATGATTGTTCCGAAGGATTAACGTTTATTTTCTTCTATGATTGAAAATGAAAAATCTCAATTTACTCAGCCATTATTAAGTAACGCCACGAAGCTCCGCGATTCTATCGGATTATGCTCTCGGTATTTTCTTATTCTAGTGAAATCAAAACAAATAACAACAAGTCGAAGTTTTGGGAATCGGTTTTCTCAGAGTAACAAGCGCCCGTTAATTAGCTATAATAATGATCTCTTGAGGTAATTGCGATATCTGAGAATCATATTACGTGGATTGTTTTCGATTATGTTTTCTACGAAAATAACAATATTGTTGCTCATTCGAAATTATTATATATCGAGGGGCAGGAACAAGCTTTTTGTTATTTATGTTGTTTGTTTATTTGTGTAAAAAAATAATAAAAGAAACAAAGGAGAATTGTATAAAAATAATGATGCAGTATACAGATAAATTAGTAATCTTTTATCTGTTGAAGTATTATTAGTATAAATGAAAACTTTTAATCAAGGTTTAAAAAAAATCATTGTTTTTAGAACAGTATTATCATTATATATTATAAAACAAAATCCTCTGCCACGTCTGTCTGTCTGTTTGCTCGTGATAAACTCAAAAATTACTGAACGTATTTTCATGCGGTTCACCAGTAGATAAAGTCACGAGATTCACGAGGAAGGTTTAGGTATATAATTTGTCAAAGTTTTTTATTATCATCAGGGCGAGACGGCGTCCACCGGGTCTGCTAGTTTATTATAATAGTAGTCCGTTTAATGGAGACGATTTGTCTATATTACTACTTCATCCCCCTTTTCTGGTTCCGAGAAAACTGAAAATTATAACATGTATTATTAACACCTTGCGAAGAATTTGTACTTTTCTGCAAGATTCTGTCTCATATGTTCATTTTGTATCCGAATAGAATAATTAATTTGTGCAATAATAGGGGAAATGTAGGTAATGGGGATCACTTAAGCGAGAATGAAGAAAAATGGAAATATATTAATCAACTATTTATTGCTCTGTTCTTATTATAAACTTTACTCTCTTAACTATCAATTGAGATCAAATTTAATCATTTTGGTTTAATAATTTTGGTACAATAAAACTTAAAAAAAAAATTAAGTTTGATCACAATTGCCAACACCGGTTGGCAATGGTGATCAGCATGTAGATAATGGTGATCAACATATATCGCACACATAATTGTACGCAGAATCCCATCCAGTACAGCCGGCATGAGCCCAGAGGCCACAAGAAATGCACCAGTACCATGTTTCTTTGTTTCGTCCGAATTCACCACATACAAGACACAAATTGCTTGCATCTTCGGCATCGTCATTTTCGTCATCCTGGCATAACTCATCCGTTATCACGTTTGAAGTGGATGTATCATTGGAGCCCTGCAGAATTTTCTTCTTAACCTTCTCACGACTGACCTTTTGTGGCTTGCTTTTATTTCTATTCATTTTCCTTGGTTTTTCGCAGCTTTGGCCTTCCTTTTATTTTCTTTTTCAACTATCTTTGGCATTTTGGGCAACTTTGATTGGTGTGGATTTTAAAATCGTTGCGTGCTGTTTTTTTCTTCCTTGTCTTGTCTTGACAACAGGTACTTTCTTAGGCATCTGAATTAAATTTTGAACACTTGGCAGATCCTTAGATGTTGTTGGTATATCAAATTGAGACGAGACGAGATGTATTTCTTTTGTATCTTTTGTGAAGACTGGCAAACGTAATATTCATGGTCTTCGCGGCTTCTCTTATTGAACAATTCTGTTCATCAATGAGCTTTACAGCTTATTAGTCTTTCTAAAATAAACTTTCAGCATCTACAAACCAAAAAATACACTGTTTTACCGAGATTAGATAGTTAGGGTAATTGGGATTACCTACATTCGCAAAGAGACGGAAAAAAAAATCCTGACATGAAATTATAGGTTATATTAACAATATGGCTGTTTAATTTCACGCTACAGTGCTACGATTATTACAGATTATAAGTACAGGCATAAGTATTCGTTATTATGTGACTTACCTTCACATTTATCAACTCGAAAAATTAGATGAAAATGGCGCAAAACTTTTAAACACCTGCTACTCTCCGACGCGTCGCGCGAACTTAGTCAGTCAACGGTCTCGCACGAGAATTACTATAATGCTAGCGTGTAGGTAGGTTAGCATCGGTTGTTCGCTTTCGGTTTTCGGTATTTTGAGGTGATCACCATTGCCAACTGACTCCCATTGCCTACATTTCCCCTATGTGAAGTAAAATGTCAAACAACGTTATAATATATAGAAGGCTGTTATACTATATTGTTTGTTCTACTATATTGTTTCCTTCCTTTTCATTTTATCCACTGAAGTTTCACCAGTGTTATCCTATTTAAGTGTTGTGTTTATAGAAAACGAGCAAGAAAACAAAATATTGAAATACTGTAATCATTACATTGTATAAAACTAAGTACCCTACCCCGTCTGTCTGTCTGTTCGCGATAAACTCAAGAACTACTGAACGGATTTTCTTGCGGTTTTCACCAGTGGATAAAGTGATTCTTGGGGATGGTTTTAGTATATAATTTTGTCAAGGATTTTGTTTATAGTCAGGACGGGGCAACGTCTGCTGGGCCCTCCAGCGTCCTAATCATATATATTAATACGTGAAGCCTAAACTTTGTACCCCTTTTTGATAAAATTACGCAAACGGATGAGCGTGAAATTTGGCATAGTTAAAGTTTATATGGAGGAGAAGTGGAAAAAGCTATTTTTTTTAAATGATAATCATAATTTCTAATAGTGCTTCATTGACTTTACATGATTTTATATGATATTTATATACTATATAATAGTTCATTTGCATAATAGGTAGTTGTTCTATAGGTTTACTTTTCAAGTTTTATATAGAAGATGCCTATGGGTCTATCGCTTGAGTCGCAGGCTGTCTTATCTGTCCAGTATCGACTTACTTACATAGTGTTTGTTGTGCAAGCGTATAAAAATTTCGTAGTGTCAATGGAATTCTAATTATATGTGGTTTCATACGAAAGCATAAAAATAAGTCCATTATATTTTGCTAAAAACCGTTAACTTTTGAGCTACTGTTAGAACACATACTTAAAACGACTGAAGATACATATGAAGGAATTACTTTTTCTGAAATAAATACGACGTAGATAATACGTGAAGCAAGCGATCTAAGTTGAATGTTTCTATTCAACTTATTTATAGGCGTTATGTTTTCAACATTTAATGACAAAATTATGTAGTTACATATAGCTGTGTATATTATGTTGTTATTAAGTATGGACGACTAAAACTTTTATTCAAATTTTTTATGCAATTGTTACACACATTGTATGGAAAAAATGTTGACCATCACTAAAGTATATCAATTTGTGGTCGTGTTACATTAATCTAATAACTCTTATAAAATCTTATGGTGGTAGAGCCACACTGAAGCTATTACTGGTTTCAGCATGAATGGGTCGGCTCGTCCGGGGTAGTACCACCCTCTCATAGAAAACCGACGTGAAGTAACAGTGCTTGCATTGTTGCGTTTCGTTCGGTCAGTGAGAGCGCCGGAGGCCCATCTCCCCTCCCCTCTCCTCACTCCTCTCCCTCCTTTCGCCCTTCCCCCCAAAGGGTAGTAACGCACTTGCGACCCCTCTGGGGTTGTGAGTGTCCATGGACGGTGGTGATCACTTAACATCAGGTGACCCACCTGTTCGTTTGCCACCTATGATATAAAAAAAATAAATATATATTTACTCTCTATAAAAGGTTAAAACATTTGAAAAAAACAAATATTGCGACTGGCTCTGCGATCTGAACAAGATAATTAAATGTTAAACAAAGGGGTTCCGAGGTATATATTTTTTTTCGATATTTTCGTTTAAAATTTCCAGGTATTTTAGATGTTTGTAATTCTCTAAAGAATAAATATTTTCTTGCAGCTTTTATACCCCGTTGGGTATTAGAAAGACCGAGGGAGTTTTAACAAGAAAAAACGTTGCTAAATCTGCCTCTAATGAACTGAAAAACATTAACAGTATGGTGAAGGTACAAGAAACCCGTTAGAATTTCTAATTAGATGGTTATAATAATATATGTTTAAATGAGATTGACTCAAACAATTTTCACATGTTGGAGCTTTAAATGACTTTGTTAGCGATTGTGGGAAATTTATACGAACATATATGTTACTTTAGTCTCCCTAAGCTTACCTTTCTGTAACGATTATTTGTGGAGAAAAAATTTAGCTTCATTCCTTTTAATGTTATTTACATTTTCAAATCTAAAGTTTTGTAATTAGGGTTATTAAAACAAAAATCAAGGTAAATAAACACGATTAATTGATGATGATAATACGGCGGAACAAAAAATATCGGTAATGAGTTTATATTGCTTGTTTTATGTAGAGGTTATAAGGGTTTTTGAATTCAAGTAAAAAAATCGGTTTTCTAATGCCGCGGCCGGACGGATTAACAATTACACTGCTGGAATGTTAGATGTTGTCAATAAGACAGTGGAACTTATTTTACCTATATGGTACCAGGTTTTCAAGCACACAGTTTATACATAGCATAAAGCATATACATAGCATAATTATTATTCAGCATACTCCATCTGTTTTTTGTTGTTGTAAATACTATTAACGAGTTGTGTTAACTATCTAAGCAGTTTTGAATATTTGACAATTTAAATAAAATAAAATGGCCGTCACAATGACTACAAACACAATTCAGAATACATACCTACAGATATATGAATTTCAATTATATTTATTCTTGGAGTCCAGTACAACGCACGTCGTACGCAAATGCTTACAGTGAACAACATATTTTTGCTAAATTCCATGTGGACGAAGTCGCGGATATTAGCTAATCTAAAATAGAATAACCTAAATTACTTTTTATTCAGTCAGCTATTTGCCAGTGAAAGTCCTGTGAAAATCGGTTCAATCGTTTTGGAGATAGCATTGCGGGCAGAGCCACGGTTAACAGCTAGTCCAAATTAAAACGGACCAAATTACTTTTTGTAATATCCGCTATATGTCGGTGAAAGTCCTGTAAACATCGGTCGAACCGTTTTGGAGATAGCACTACGGGTGAAGCCGCGGTTAACAGCTAGTCTAATTTAAAGTAAGCCTAAGTAGCCAGCTGTAAATTTTGCTATGTGCTAATGAGATTCCTGTCAACACAATGTCAATACAGACACTTCATTTTTGTTATATGTATACATATACTTAGATTTTCTATGTATTTTGGTTTTAAACGGCACGGTATGAAATCGGCGTGAAATCGTAACAAACAAACAAACATACTCACCTTTGCGTTTATAACATTAGTAAGGATCATTTTGTTGCACTTGTTTTGGAGGTGAAGGAAAACATTGTGAGGTAACCTTAACTTAACAAATGTTTCTTATAATGCCATCGTATAATATCTGAAAATAATATAGAACTGTTGATTTCTCGTACCTTCTCTCAAGAAGATGTCTTCGGTATTATTTTTATTATTTATTACTTTTATTATTTTGTCTTAACTAAGGATAATGCCTGCACTGAACATATTTGTGCATATAGCTTACTTGAAGAAAATTTGCCGATTTAATAACATCACTACTTCCCGGTTTCTGAGATACTCGGTTAAACTACCAATTGTTAATGATTCAACAAAGTTATCTATAAGATTAACTGTCATATGACCGGTTGAGTTTTACTGACATTTATCGTATTATTATGTGTTCAGAAACCGAATTTGAGAAATTATCGAAACGATAATGCTGTTGCATAGATAAACTGCAATTAAGGTACCTCAGAAACCGGGCATAAATCATCAAATGTCGTAGATATCACAATGAAGTGCAAATCAAAACATAATCCTAACAAAAACATCTTTTGAAAACAATAATTCCTTAAATAAAAAAAAAATCTGAATCACTAAATTTATTGTATGTAATAATATATCACTAAAACTGCTCTCATATTATAAAGGAATTAAAAAAGAAGTATACATTTTTGTACGAAAATTATGACGATCGAGTATCCGTTTGGATCTTTAAGTATCTAATTTGTGAAGTATTGCCTTCGATAAGCCGATTTTCTATGTAATTTGTCCAATTATTACGCTCTTCAAAGAGGGTAATTTTCGATAGCAACCCGGTATTAGACGATATTCAATCGTAAACAATAACAACCAGAAGATAATAATCACGTAAAGAATCCGACGTCAATAAACAAAAAGGTGCCTCAAAAAAGTAATTTCCTTAAAATGTACTCCGTCTTTTTGTTATTCGAAGATATATAAATTATTTGCGTGCGGGTGTGAGTTACTGTGATAGATTTATATTTCGTGTGATACGTTTATTGGTCATGTAATGTAATGTTTCGAGTAATAAATTTTATT
This sequence comes from Antheraea pernyi, assembly GCA_015888305.1. Taxonomy (NCBI): domain Eukaryota; kingdom Metazoa; phylum Arthropoda; class Insecta; order Lepidoptera; family Saturniidae; genus Antheraea; species Antheraea pernyi. The sequence goes on along the minus strand of MNPI01013543.1, from coordinate 13,496 downwards.
AATACTTCATCGACATCAAATTACTGTAGAGATTCATGGGTTTTTGAGTTAGAACTATCAAATTCTTGAAAATATATTGTTTTTTATTGTAATATGACAACGTAACTGTACTCTACGAGATGGAAACTTCAATGTAATGTAATAACACCTGCGTCCGAGAATTTGGCAGACTAGTACACATACTAGTCTGCCAAATTCTCGGATACTGATTATAGACTATATGATCCTGAAAAGCGACAAACGAAAAGATAATCACTGTAAATGAGTTTATCACAATTTACATGACGGTAGCGATGCAGTCGAGTATAGACACTATAACTAGTGGTACACGCGTACTAGTAAACCCGGACAGAACTAATATTTTTGTCTGTTTTTTTTTTACTAAAGATATGATTACTACTTACTTTTATAGGGTATAAAAAAAACTTTGTGGTCACTCGTTTTTATTTACATTTTTCAGAATGTTTCATAAAGTAACGTCTAACGAAAAGCACATGCAAGAGTCGACTGACTATTCCGACTTTGATCTGTGACTTTTTGCTGGATACTGAGTTGTCCAAAATGGTTACATAGGGTTGACAAATTACAAAAATGAAGCTCATAAATACATACAATCTGATGGGCATCTCTCTAAATTAAGATGATTACTATAATTAAAGTAAGGATACTACTGTTTGAGGAAGTAAATAATACACGTGCAGACGAGTGTCTGATGTACGCGGGGGATTCCGTACGTGAACGTGAGCAGGCACTCCTTACGTACGAATCATCAATGACCAAGTAAACACCAAATCTATCCAGTCAGTCAAAAAGCTCGTCGTTGGCTAAGTTGGGTATCAGATACCACTACGTGTAGACATACCTTTATGCCATCCGAATTATTGGAGTGAAACTTTTTTGTGAACGGGCTTTGAAATTCTGATCGGCAACCTTTTTGTGTGACGCAAAGTGGTGGGTGTAAATACTGTGTCAGGTAGAGGGTTGAAAACAACGGTTCTCGTCCGATCACCGAAATTAGCAACGTCGGGCGCGGTCAGCACTTGAATGGTTCACCGCGTGGGAAAACCGAGTGACGTTGGGTTTTTGTTGTCTATACTACTAATATTATAAAGAGGTAAAGTTTGTGACGTTGTGAGTTTGTGACGTTGTGGCGTTGTAAGGGGTAATCTCAGGAACTACTGGTCCGATTTGAATAATTCTTTTAGTGTTATATAACTCATTTATCGTGAATGGTTATAGGCTATATATTATCACGCTAAGGCTAATAGGAGCGGAGCACAGATGAAAAATGTTTCAAAATCAAGATGTTTTTTTTTAGAGCTTCTGCTGTGTGTTAGCGTTTGCCCAGAGAACTATTACTACGCGGACGAAGTCGCGGGCAGGGGCTATAATCTATATACTAATATTATAAAGAGGTAAAGGTTGTGAGTTTGTGACGTTGTAGGGGGTAATCTCAGGAACTACTGAACCGATTTTGAAAATTCTTTTACCAATAGAAAAGCACGTTATTTGTGAGTGTCAACAATGAAAAATGTTTTAAAATCGGGGTATTTTTTCCTTTTGAGAGCTTCCGCTGCGTCTTAACCCAAAATAACTATTCCACGCGTGCGAAGTCGCGGGCAGAAGCTATTAACTAATTATATTATCTATAATCTATACTAATATTATAAAGAAGTAAAGTTTGTAAGGTTGTAGGGGGTAATATCTGGGGAGTCGGAGAAAAATGGTCGAAAGAAAATGTTTCTTACGAATGCTGCCTTAATTATGAGATATATATGATTGAGTTCTAGAGAAAAGTTGTAGCTTGATAATGCCTACTACCGCCCAACGAAGTGGGCACGGGTCAGCTAGTCTTTTATAAATTAAAATGTTTTCTTGTTCCACTTCTATCGTGTGTCTTTACGACACACTCTGTTTTTCTTATTTTTTTAGTCGCCTATTGATATCTTAATATTATGTCACAATGATAAATCAATAATGCAAAAATAGCTATCTGCCTAATGTGATTACAACTAAAATGTATGAAAAGAAAAATAAATTACGATCTCATTATTAAGTATCCGGAATTATCCGTAAATTTACTGGGTAGGTAACATCATTGTATAAGACTATTTTCTTAGTATCGTATTTCTTGCTAATTAGTGTAAACGCTGTCTGACTCAGCGCCGTTTTCCCTCTCCTGTACCAGAAACTTGTACTAACAACCATTTCGAGTACAGTTTAATGCCAATTATTCGCTCATTCTATTGTTTCGAGTGGTACTATCGCCCATGATGGCGGCACCTTTAACGCCATCTCAAATATTCCCGATACAATAATATTTTTATGAAATCTTAATTTCATTTTAAAGAACATCAATTTATTTGAATAAAACTACGGGACCGTAACGATGGTATTGTGTAATATTTTAATATTGGTATCCTATTCTGCTATCGATGCTACAGGAAAATATATATGAGCACTAAATCGTAAAACGTACGCCACGGAAACGGGATACGGGAAAAGCGACAGCGAAATTAATTCCATATGATGTATGATGAAGGATGACGATGCAATTTGCAATTTTTCACTTAAAACATTATGGGTTATCTCGTATATGTTTCTGTCCAGTAGTTCAAGTATTAATTGTTGCTAAACGATTTCTACTTTTATTGGCATATCGCGAGCTACGTAATGTAGGTTTATTAACAGAAGTAAAACTTGTTTTTATAACTTTTTGGTTATTTTAATGAGTTATCTTTTTAAATTTATTTTTCGGCGTAACAAAAAACTGTTTTTTTTTTAACTGACTACGCTATTTACCAAGTAAGGTCTTAACAGCTACACCGGACTACAGAACGTTAACTGAACCTTATCGAAAGTACTATATGAACATAATAAGTACAAGGTATTATAAATGAAGGTATAAAATTGTTGCCGTAATATCAGTTATATGTCGCGTCGTATTTATATTAAATCTAAGAAATGTAGTATTAAGTTTGTTTTGTCTAACAAATTGAGTTAAAACGATTTAATACAGGATATCGCATTTTAAGCTTCGTCATATGCTAGTACAATACTTATAAATGAAATAACTTATCGATTGAAAATCATCATATAGATATAACTAATAGGACACACAATATTTTGCTAAATAAAAACGGCTGAGTGCCTTAGGCGCTCGACTTAGTAGTCCGGTGAAGCTGTTAAGGCATTGTTAGGCCAATAACGGAGTCAGTTGGAGAAAGACCCGTAATATATTATTAAGTTTTGAGACGTGTATTTATATGTATACTGACACACCCACATATCACCCACATATTGGGGTGCAAGGGGGTGTCAAATAACATCTAAGACTTGAGACACCCAAGCCAACCTCACCTGCACGTGGTGCACCCTGCTGAATAACGAACGAGGCAATGGCGAAATCGGGGTGGTAGGGTTTTACAGCCTGACTGGGTCGCAACCGCCATGCATATGGCGAAAAAGCCCGTCATAGTGATTCGCTTTTGCGAGTCGCGTTTCGGGATCAGCCTGTGCATATCCAGCTTTTCGCAGGCCGGCATGACAGCGGCGACCGGCGATGGATAGTATATCACTCGGTAGTCGCCGTTGTTTTTGGATTGTACTGTGCTTACCATCAGGCGCTGTGCAGTCATTTTGCCGTGCTACTATAAAAAAAAAAAATCATGCCCATAAGTTCTGCAAGATACTACTCTTTTCTCTTTTTAGATAGTTAAAATTAGCAAAAACTGTATGAATTAAATCCATGTACACATGTGTACTGCACATAGTTATCTCAGATGGTCAGTTAGTTTCGATTCACGAAATTATTAAGTTTGATGAAGCTGTCTAAGTTCGGCAGGGTAACAAAAACAAAATTAACAAATAGTAATGAGTAACTATGTTTGGCACGTTTCTATTTACCATCCTCGGTTAAAATACTATGCTATGTTGATACTTTCTTATGAGTGATTACTAATTTCAAGATTTCTCCAAAAATGTCCACAAATAATATTGAATAATGTAGTCTGCCTGTGATTAAAGAATAGGTTTCAACGGGCGGAGAATTCAACGCACTTCAAAGCGCGATACCGTCCGGTGTCACACTAGCTGATCGTACGAACACATTTTGCGTCAGGATCATTCGTTCTTAAGACTTCATCATACTGAAATATGGGTTATTACAAAATCCTTGTAGATTTTTATCACGAGCTCTCAGACTATAAACTCATATTTTATTTACAAGTTTTAAGTACAAGGATATTTACAAGTTACTAAAATTAATCCACGCTTTATTAAACTTTGTGTCTGTCTTTCCATTTTAATCACCGAAACGGATAAACCTATTTTGATTTTCATCGGTGAATAGAGAAAATTTGAGATAGGTATAGGCAACTCGACAATTCGGTAGGGTATTCAGAAAATAAAAAATAATTGTGTAGTCCACGTGGGTAGATCCACGGAAACAGTTACGTTTTAATACTAGACTGAAAAACTCGAATGATCTTTGTTAAATATTATAGATTTTTTCGAAACGGATCATACCCCTGTGAACCCTTTTCGCTAAGACCACATCAAAAGATATGGTAACAGAGTACACGTGTGCTTGTGTTGAATACGGAAACTGTACGGGGATAATCCGACGGTAAGCAAACAAGCGTCCACAAAGCTCCGACATACTGAGAGCACACGTAAACTATGCTAACGAAAAGACGATAAATCCTTTATCTTATTACGGATTTGCTTTCATGTTGAAAACTCTTTACGATACGGGTCGTTGTATTTGAAACTTTTTGGAAATATTTTTATATCGTTTTGCCATAGTATAATCTCTGTTTAGAAAAGTAGGTGCTAGCTAGATCTACAAATTGTTTCAAAGTCAGGTGATCTGTTGAAATTACTATTTCCTACTTTTATATCATTGATATACCGCAAGGAACTGACTTATTTATTCATATTTTTAAATTCATATTAAAGATGTTCTTTATCCAAAATTGTCCATAGTACAATTTGAAAGAGTTTTATGACTTTAAGAATAACAATTAAATAAATGTTCTGTGGTGATACGTAAAATAATATAAAAAAAAGTTTGATGTGGTCATTTGTTATTGTTACTTTTACTCGATATATAACTTAGGTACAATACGTTATCTGTCACGTTGTGAAAAATAAAGAATTATGAATTACTTATTATGTTAATTTTGATTAACCATGTGTCTCGAAAAAAAAAGGTCATAATCAGTATGAGGGTCAATGTTAATTAAATCTGTTTATTTGTAGGTTGTATGTTACAATGTTGTTACCAAGTATATATGATTCGGTGTTTCAAATAAAATAGGATTTTGTATTTGATATTATATAATTGCAACCGTCACTGTAGGGCTGTTTATTTTTTCAGAAATTAATTACATTATAACACTAATAAATAATTACTGTTGCATCGGTGAATGTATTACTGAATATGATTAATAAAGTGCATGTAGTAATTATCTGTAATTATTAATTGGATGGAAGAGGTTCTATATATTATGTTTCATCTCTACAATTATGTAGATAGATACTATACCCATTTTGTTTGTTCAGAGTTATAATCAGCAATATTTATATTTTAGGTAAATATATTAATATGTATTTTATTTTATAGCAATATTTACCATAAGTAAAAGTAGACAAAATCTTAACATCCATATCGTTGACTCTTTACTAGAGTTATAATATTACGACTGGTATCACTGATTACTGTACTTTATGGCGTTCCTATCCCACGTTTTTTTTCAAATACATTGTTTAGTTCACACGTTCACAATATCCTATGGAATTTTCAAATTTTTATTGCCTCATTCTCGGTAAGAGTACGTTTTTCCAATGCTTAATGTACTGGAGTTAAAAATATATTTTTATTAATTATTTGCATTTTGCTAATTTCGGTTACCTACGTAAAAGATTTCTTTTTAAAAACCAAAAGCCAGTATTAATTCGTACACATATATTGTAAACGGATATCGTTAAGAAGCTAGAGCAGACAGACCATATATTTTTAAAAGTTACCGACGTCGGGTCGTAAAGAATGATGCGACGTCTCGAGCGACACCATTACTCCTTCGGCCGCATGAAAAATTCATACAGCAGCCGTGTGATCGCGTTAACGCGTGGCGGAGACTCGCGCGCATGTCCCTAGGGTGCTTTAAGCACGGCTTACTGCTCAACTACGCTCTCATGAAGTCCCTAACTATAAGCCATAATAGTCAATTCTAATTTAATTTCCGGCATATGCATAATACGAACGAATTATTTTTATTATCTTTAAGATTCTGTTGTTTCCTTTGCAGTTGATCTACTTCAGATGTTGGAGTTCAATGTGACCGTGTCATTTCCTGCTGCACCTCTGTTGACAGTGATTTTAGCTTTAGTTGGTAAGTGGTTTTTAAATAGATTATGATGATTATTAATCGAATTGTATAATATTGTATGAATGGATTTTAATGATAACGGTTTTGTCGAGATAACGTCTTACAAATCGATGAACGCCGGCTGCACGCACGAAAAAGCTTGACTCATTGTCACGTTCCGCCTGAGCCGAGCGTGCAAGCGAGAACGCGGAACAAGCGATAAAGGGGCGCGATCGGCATAAGTTTTCGGCTTGTGATGTGACGCGTCTATTTATATATAGAATAATTCAATTCATAAAAGCGTGCAATTTTTCATTAATGTTTTCTTATGACGTTTCACGTAAAATTATCGTCCGTTTACAGATTTTTTTATTCGATGACTCCTTCCTGTATGGTTGTAAATTTTTCTTTAAATGAAACATGAATACTCTTGTGAATTAATGGGAACCAAATTCAACCTAAAAATAGATAAAGGTGAATAGTTTTCATAAACCTATATTTTGATAAAGTTCATATCTACGCGTATATGATTTATTTTAAGAAAATTTGTTTTTTTTTTACGGTGTTTTATCTTGACCAATTTGAAATGTTTATTACTTATACTAGAATTGAGATTGGTACTTAGTGTGAAATGGTTTAAACAATATCCACTACGTTTCATGTCTTCTCAGTTAATTATGCTAAAGTTATATCGTTTTTCTTTGTGAACTAACGTATTTGTAATGTGCAAAATTCGGTAATGATTAAATTTAATACAGGTATGTATTACTATTGTATAACTTGGTTATATCGGTTGTACGGTATATAAGTATTTGATGTCGCTATGATTTTAGGCTTATACATGAATATAAATGCTAGATCTCTCTGTCTCACATCTTACGTTGTTCTTTATAATATTTTACTAAGAAACTATAATAATAGAAAAACAAGAGCTGCTTATCTTTGATGCGGTGATATTATGCTGTTGTGGGTTATTTTTTCGTATTTAAAAAGGAAAATTGGTGTATCGAGTGTCTCCGTGGAAATGTTAGTAGGTCGGTCGATTCAACAAGTCGGGCGCGGCTGTTGCGCGCGGGCTGGTGGGGGGCGAGGCGCAAGGGGGGCGGGGCGCCTGTTGCGCCTCGCAGACGCCGCTGCCGCCCATCATAGTACCGCCCGTGCTCATACCCCCATATAATGGGCTATACTTTGACCCACTTCCTCAATTTTTCGTTTATTTCACTTGTAGCACTTGTTGATAATACCACCATCGCTAAAAGCCCTTTTGACTCGAATTCATGTCTTCGTAAAAGTATCGGCTTATTGACATCGTTCAAGTAAAAATTATTGACAGACCTGTCTTTGATACATTTCAATGATGTTTTCGCGTTGTAATAACGAGTATGTTTACTTGCCCGTCAGTCGTTAACGATTTGTATAATTTGTATTCGTTTTGTGATAACATCAAATGGCTTACGGGAAATATGTGGGTACTGTGTACATCATTACGTCTTGCAACGTGCTCGCTTGTTAGCATTGAGGTTGTCCCTCTTTGAACATATAGAAATTCGTGTTCGATTTTAGAAAAAAATACGTATGGCGATGTTCGGAAAATGATTACTACGGGATATTTTCCTCTTTCTTATGTACTACCTACGTAGTATACATATAATGATATATTCTTGGTTATTGTGTCTACATGTATAATACTAAATATTATATGCCCACGTACTAGTATAAACTATCTTCTAATATAGAAAATATCTCACATCATATATATTAATACGTGAAGCCTAAACTTTGTATCCCTTTTGACGGAATTGAGCGAACGGATGAGTGTGAAATTTGGCATAGTTAAAGTTTATATGGAGGAGAAGTGCAGAAAGCTATTTATTTTATATAAAATGCATTAGAAGTACATTAAATTAATTAAAATATGCATTAATCACACTACTGCTTCAATTTTACACAACATACACACATGTAAATAAAAAAGACTTTTTGACATCTGTCAATAAAGGACTTCAAAAAAGGTTGTGAAGGAGGTTGCTATGCTCGACTGTATGTATTATTTTACTCTTACGTTCCAATTACCCTTTTTCATTCTACATTCTACAATGATATTATAACATAATACCCTTTGACAAAAGAACCCTAATAAAATTCAAACTAGTCTATATTATACTGTGTGCAAATAATGACAAAATGCATACTTAAAAGGCGAGCGTAGAGATTGTTTCTACAAGTGAATTGTTTATTCAGTTCTGTCCAAAGTATAGTTAAAATAAAGATGTGGAATTGAGGACTAATGTTTTAAGATTTTTATATCTTGCATGTAATTTTTTATATCGTGAAGGAATAAATGGAATGATATATATGAAGCGTCATGGGTGGCGTAAAGGGGGGAAACTATTTTATATGAAAAAAATATTCTTGCAATTAATCTGTTTGGTTCTATGTTTATTTGAGTACATTTTTTATGTTGCACATAAATTACGTTAAACATTATTTTCATAAAAATGTTTTTTTATTAATGATTTGTTTGTGGTAACTTTTCTTTGGTCGTGCGATTACGTCTTTAAATGATTAGTGTGTTAAAAAAATTATTCGCTATGTAATGACTTAACGATGTTATTATAATGATATAATATCCCCATATTGTCAATAAGTAAATATCCTAAAGGTCTAATATCTTATTAGAAAAACACCTACTATCTTCAAAATTACTATTATAAATTATAATGTTGAATTGTAAACAATGAATGAGCTGACGTTTTGAAATCTTTCATAAATATAAATCAAGATATAAAGCAGCTAAGTAGTTTTTAATATTCCATAATAGTGCTCATTGAATTCGATACAATATTCTTATATGTGACTATGGATACTGATGATGATGATGATGATGATGAGTACGGTGAATAAAACAAAATAGCCGCCAAAATTACCAAAAAAGACAATATAATTCAAATTACATACAAACATATGACTTTTAATTATGTATATTTATTCTATAAGCTCTACACGCTATAAGCACACGTCTGACGCGCTTGTTTACAATAAGCAACATATTTTTGCTAAATTTCATGTGGACGAAGTCGCGGGTAATAGCTAGTCTAAAATAGAATAACCTAAATTACTCCCTATAGGGTCAGTTCTGCCAGTATCTGCCAGTGAAAGTCCCGTGAAAATCGGTCCAACCGTTTTGGAGATAGCACTGCGAGCGATGTCACGGTTTACAGCTAGTCTACATTAAAATAGAGGATATTATATTTATAACACCCTTTATATGCCGGTGAAAGTCCCGTAAAAGTCGGTCTAACCGTTTTGGAGATAGCATTACGGGCGAAGCCACGGTTAACAGTTAGTCTAATTTAGAGTAGATTATGTAACCCGGTGTAATTTCAGGTATCTGCCAGTGAAATTCCCATCAATCTCGGACCAGCCGTTTCGGAGATTATCCGACACAAGTAGACATACAGACCGCCAAAAATTTTTAAAATTGCATTTTTGTTATCAGTAGCTTGTATACTTTCATACCTAATCAGTAAATAATTTTTTTCACGTTACATACAGACACTTCATTTTATTATATGTATTATTATAGTGGAATATTCCAGTATAAACATTCTAAGAAACGCAAAAGGCACATTCTGAACTTGTGTTTGTTAAACGTATGCTACAATAATAATGTTTACAATACGCATATCTAAAAAAAACAATTATAGGAAATTAACATTAACGATTCCAGCTAGACAATGGAATGGCATGGAATGGCTGTGTCATGGAAGTCTAATATACTATAGGAGTTAATTATATGGTAGATGGTATCGATGCATACTTACTTGAAAAAAAAAAACAAAACAAACTACGACCGCAACAGATTAAACGTAGTATTATTAAGGAAAACCTATTATAATTTGAGTCCATCTAGTGACTGCTTAATTCATGTAGGTATTTATTTATGTACACAAAGAAGCAATAAAAAAAAGTGACAACTCAAAACAATTGAATAAATGTGTAAATAATTCATATTTAAATTCCATAATTTGTAAATTGAAATCATTAGACTGGTTTTCACATCTATGGGCACTCCGAATAATAATTATATACCTTTTTATACAGTTTATTAATTAATCAAATATATAATGGGCTGCACAAACTTAATAGAAAATATCAATATTACATGTACATAGACTGCTATACTATGTGTCGCATGCGCAATAATATGTCACGAACATGTCGGTAATGCTTAACTAGCGTATCGCTGACGCGAACCCGTAAGTTTTTTCCTCGTGCTAAAAATCGCTCAACGCGGCTTAAGAAGTTTGCACTTCAAAAAACGCACGAAAGTATACATGATTAATGTCAATTTACGTCAAGAAGTTCTTATTCTTCCAAGTTTTGTTGCATTTATGTGATACTTTTTGGTTTTATTTTTAACCGACTTCGAAAAAGGAGGAGGTTACTACGTTCGGTTGTATGTATTTTTTTTAATGTATGTTAATATGTTAACTAGAGTATGGTAGCGCGAATATCAATATTTTTTATTTAATTTGGTTAATTTAATAATTCAGTTATTTTTCGTTTTTTTGTGCCAAATTAGTTTTTCACGTCGAAGGCGGTTTATTTTTATTGGAAACAAACTCTTGTAAGATAGTTTCCTAAAATTAATAAGTAAAGGTTCATCAATTTCGATTTAAAGGCTATAGCGAACAATAACTACGTTCTGAAATCCACAGCGTATCGGAATGAGTTGTTAACCAAATTGCAGTTCGTCAGACTCGGTTATTGTTATGAGCTGGAACGGAAATTCTAATCTTGAAGTTGAGCACGTGTACGCCCGCATTGCATATCGTTTGATTAATATCGCCGTATCCGTGCCGTCATACGACTTCAGACAACTTTCGGCTCCAACTACATACGTATTGTTGTATCCTACGTACATTCGCTCCCTCTTTTATATGGTTTACTTCATACGTGGGTTTGTTGGAACCCGGTTTGGCTGGAGAAATGCTTTGAAATCGAAGGAGCACATTATTCCACAATAAAGTACTATTTATAGTACAAATTACAAATGTATTTAGAGTTTATTCTTTTAAATAGAATAAAGAAATTAAGACATTGGAAGGAAATCAGAACCACTCTAAGTCAGACTTAAAAAAATACGACTCATGTAGGATTTCGACTTAGACGGATTCTATAAAAAACATTAAATTTGTATAAGTTAAGATTAATTGCTACTAATATGGAGTTAAATTTGTTAGCAATTTCTTAAAATAGGTAATTATTATAAAATAATCTAGTTAATAGTTCTAGATAAAGAGGTCCAATTTTTTTCAGAGTTATGACAGGAAACTGTGTCGAAATGTCTTGTTAATGATTATTTTTAATTATAGAATACGAATTAAATTTCGGATACTTGAAAGAAAATAAATAAAACATTTTTTCTAGTTTTGAAAATTTCGACTGAAAGAAGTCTTATTGTATAACTTAAAAAAAAATACCAATTATATTTTCTATCTCTTTGCAATAAAGATACATTTCGTTTTACAAATGTCTTAAGTAGAACAATTTTCCTTACATTTAATTAGTTTCATTTTTAATAATTCAGTTATTTTTCGCTTTTTTTGTGCCAAATTAGTTTTTCACGTCGAAGGCGGTTTATTTTTTTTGGAAACAAATTTTTGTAAGGTAGTTTCCTAAAATTAATAAGTAAAGGTTCATCAATTTCGATTTAAAGGCTATAGCGAACAATAACTACGTTCTGAAATCCACAGCGTATCGGAATGAGTTGTTAACCAAATTGCAGTTCGTCAGACTCGGTTATTGTTATGAGCTGGAACGGAAATTCTAATCTTGAAGTTGAGCACGTGTACGCCCGCATTGCATATCGTTTGATTAATATCGCCGTATCCGTGCCGTCATACGACTTCAGACAACTTTCGGCTCCAACTACATACGTATTGTTGTATCCTACGTACATTCGCTCCCTCTTTTATATGGTTTACTTCATACGTGGGTTTGTTGGAACCCGGTTTGGCTGGAGAAATGCTTTGAAATCGAAGGAGCACATTATTCCACAATAAAGTACTATTTATAGTACAAATTACAAATGTATTTAGAGTTTATTCTTTTAAATAGAATAAAGAAATTAAGACATTGGAAGGAAATCAGAACCACTCTAAGTCAGACTTTAGAAAAAATACGACTCATGAAGGATTTCTACTTAGGATTCTATAAAAAATATTCAATTTGTATAAGTTAAGATTAATTGTTACTAATAGGGAATTAACTTTGTTAGCAATTTCTTAAAATAGGTAATTGATTTTTCTTCGGGCTATATAGGTAATTATTATGACAGGAAACTGTGTATCGAAATGTCTTGTTAATGATTATTTTTACTTATAGAGACTTTAAATTTCGGGTACTTGTTTTCAACTTATCGACGTTCGACTGAAAGAGGTCTTATTGTATATTCTTGTAGGTGGTAGAGCCACGCTGTAGCTATTACTAGTTTCAGCATGAATGGGTCGGCTCGTCCGGGTCAGTACCACCCTCTCACAGAAAACCAACGTGAAGTAACAATGCTCATTCTTCATTTCAGAGAAGCTTACGCATTTTAAATTTCAATCTTGCTACGACGATGATATCGCGCCGAGCCCGTCGGTCCTGCCACTTGCGAACACTGAAAAATGACTACGAATAGATTATATTCAGTCCCGATTTTGCCCACTATAGGATATATTCAGTATATACAATAATTTTAATTTTTCTCATAAGATTTCTTGACATTTAGCGACAGTCTATACTAATATTATAAAACTGGAGGGTTTGGTTGGAGGTTTGAACGCGCTAAGCTCAGGTACTATTGGTCCGATTTGAAAAATTCTTTCAGTTTCAGATAAGTCATTTATCAAGGAAGGTTATAGGCTATATATCATCACGCTAAGACCAACAGGAGCGGAGCACATATGTAGAATGTTTGAAAATCGGGGTGCCTTTTCCTTTTGAGAGCTTTCGTTGTGTGTTAGCTTTAGCTCAAAGTAACTAATCCACGCAGACGAAGTCGCGGGCAGAAGCTAGTGCAATTATAATAGTAATAAATAAGTGCTCCATGACTTTAAAGAATTAAGTTCAGTGTAA